>PVJL010001002.1:147181-186723 GCA_004026885.1 Lyroderma lyra | reverse complement strand
TGTAACTACAGCATGTGCCAAAACCAGGCATGGCCAAGTTAAACCTGGAGCTAGAGCAAGGCAGAGGGAAGAAACAGGCTATGTGGCCAAGGCTGTGTTGGCTTCCAGGGATCTAGTTCCATGAGAACCCTTGTTGTCTCTATTATTAAAAAAATTAAAATGTCATAAGCAATTGGACCAGCAGAGGCTTCTGTTTGAAAATATGAATGGTTCTGGTTTCAGATTTTTCTATCCCTAAGCTTAGGTGCCTTATATATATGTATATTTTTTTCTGGATTATAAAGAGCTAGTATTACATTTGAGTATGGTTGCCTCTTTTGAATGTGATGTTCTTATTCCTATGATTGCTTAGCTGAGCAAATTGCACATTAAAAGCACAGTCTTTTGCCTCATGAAGAACATGGCCATAAGGTCAGTTGTCCTTCTATGTTTGTGTATCTGTGAACATTATTCATTATAGGTATGCAGAAATAAATAACTAGATTTGTAACTTGTGCCTGCAGAAGGGAAGGTAGCCTCTTAAGAAAGGCTATGTTTTCATTAGTCAGCTTGTCCTAGGTATGTGTGTATAAATCTGTCATTAGCACAGTTCATAGCAGTCATTCTCAAAGGGTGGTCTCTGAACCAGCAGCATCAGCATTACCTGGGACCTTGTGAGAATTACGAATTCTCAGGCCCTACCCCAGACCTACTGAATCAGAAACTCTAGTGATGGGGCCCAGGAATCAGTGTTTAAGAAGCCATTTTGGTGATGACAATGCTTGCTAAAGTTCGAAAGCTGCTGCTTTATAGGCACCCACAGCTAATATTGTTGCGTGAACAACTAAGTAGTTAATAAAATATGATTTTATGGACTAGAATTTTTGATGGCTGATAATAGAGAATTAAGAAAGTTAATGGAAATGATACCTTGTTTCTTAAGCTATGTAAGATTTTAAGGTCATTTTCTTTTTGGGGAGAAGGAAGTAGCAAAAGACACAAAGTGAGATAAAAGTTGTCTACTTCATTTACCTTAAAACACTCCTCCTATGTCTTTGAAAGTAGTGCCACCTTGTTCACATTTCCCCTTCTTCCCATAGCTGTTCCATTTACCCCTCACCAGTTCAGTTTTCTCTCATCTGTTCATTTTACTGGAAGGCAGAACAGTGTAGTGATTGATACCTACCAATGGACTCAAAATAGACCTGGATTTGACTCAGCACACCATTTACTAAGACAGTCTCACTGAACCTCAGTTTCCTGAGAAAATGAGAATAATATCTATCTTATATAATTATTGTGAGGATTAAAAGACATGGTAGCCAATGCCCAGTATATGATAGATACTACTTACTGTTACTGTTGTTATATTGCATTATCTCAGTCCCTTGCACTACTTCTCCCACATACTCTTCTCCTCCTATAATGTCAAAAATAAATCAGAGCTTGTGTGCTGTTTGACATTTGTACAGGGCTGAGGGGTTCTGTGGCAAGGAAAACTGTACTTTGACTCCAGCCTGCGGGGATCCCAGAAATTATGTGAAGAAGAGATCTTAAGCTTTTTTCTTTGCCGCTGGAGAGGACTGATTTACTTCTCTTTCTCCTAGCAGCTGGTGATTTTACAGCTGTTTGGTGATAGATGGTAATAAGAAGGAACATGGAAAAATTCATTGTTTTACTAAAATATCATTCATTGGATAACACAGAAGCCTTAGAAGACCATGGAGATTGGTTTAAACGTCTTGAGTTATACTTGTTAAGGTGGTTTGCTTTCTTTTGCAATCAGAAACTCATTATAAAAGAGTATCAGTATTTTGACTGATATGTTCAAATCCAAGAGAAAACATTGAGATCTGTGGAACCAAATAGTGGGGTTTAAGAAAACTGTTACTTAGCTACCTAGCTGTGTGAGGCAGGCTTTAGAATCATTCACACAGTTTCATCACAGAAAATTTTCTCATCTGAACCTGAATGCATTTATTCATGTTATGTTTACACATCTTATATGTCATATTTTGTAAATTCAGAGCAGATTTTTAAGACAATAGTTTTTATCTTCTTCTTAATAATTCCTTACTGTCCTGTGAATAAGCTGAAAGTAATAGTTAGAAAGCTCTTGACTCTTCAAGGTATTAAGGAAAAGAACAGAGGGCTTGAAAACAATCAAGAAAGTTATTAAATCAGAATTTTAAAATATTTTTATATTATAAAATGTGCATTCATGTTTGGAAATGAACACCTTTAAATTAGTTGTAGGTGTTCTCAGTGGAGAAAATAAAATTATCATAGATTAGAAGTACTGGTATTAACAGTTACCACTTACTGAATGCTTGCTGTGTACCAGGCCTGTGCTGCCCTACTACAAATGTTAGTAACTGTCATCTTCACAACAACTGAATGATGCATTGTCATCGTTTTCTTTCATAGGTGAGGAGGGTGTTAACTGACTTCCCGAAAGGGTAGAGCTGCAGTTTCAATTCGCCTGTCAGACACTGAAGCCCATGCTCTTTTGGCTATTGTTGTACTGTTAAAGATCTGGATCTGACCAGGGTTGACATTATGCCAAGAACAGAGAAAAAGAAAGGATAAAGAACAGGAGGGGCCTCAGAGATGAGGATGGGCTCAAGGGATTGGTTATCGTGATGGACCGCAGAACCCAAACGGATCAAGGAGGGAGGTGGGGACACGGGAGAATGAAGACTATAACCACTGCTAAAGGTTAGCTAGTTTATGTTTTATAAAGCCCTTTCCCAAGCACTGTCTCCCTTGATCCTTACTATAGCTCTGGGAGGTATTTTTATTTCAATTCTGCAGATAAGAGAAACAGATACAGAGAGATTAATTTACTTGCTTGAAGTCACAGTGATAGAGCAATTACTTAACTCAGAATCCTTACTACTATACCCCACCTCCACCTTCAATAGGCTACCAAGAAAAAAAACGGTTATTAACATGGCTCTTTTTATAGGGAGAGGTAATCTATCCAAGTTACCTACATGTTAATATGGAATCAGAAAGTAACATTGACTCTCTCTTCTCTTCTGTTCACTAACTAGTGAAAAGAGTCAAAGCAATAAATTTGGATAATTGAAAGTAAATCATTTAGAAGTGACTTTCTTTTGGGGGTTATGTATCACCTTTGATGGGTATTTCTGGTTTTATTAGAAAGAAGGATTTCTTGGTCTACAATCCTTTACTTCTGCATCTAGCCTTAAATAATGTTCACTGCAAAGGCAGCAGTAATTCTAATTATTTCGTTTTGTTACATCAGATCTGGAGCAATGAGTAATCCTACCATGAAAGGGGGCACAATGTTGTATTCCTGGTATTAACAAAAATATAAAGCTTGCCAACTTGATATTCTGTGTGTGAGACTGTTCTCAATCCATTTCAAGGTCTTAACCTTCTTATTTCAGTGTTCCTGTGTTAGCATGGTATAGTTTTTTCCATGGTATAGCATGGTATAGCAGTCCATTGGCAATGAGTAACTACAGATACCACAGGTGAACACAATGTTGTACTTCATTTGCTACCTTGTGTTTCCTAGTAGAAGGGCAAACCAGTAAATTATGTTCATGGCTTAAAATTATTAGTATTTTGCTGTAAAATTTCCAGTAAATCTAGCCTATTTTTTTTCTAGACGGTTAGACATGATCTTTTTGGCAAAAGTTGCCCGAGATTACTCTTTTTCTTGTATGATCAGGAAACCAGAAGACTTCAGAACTAAAGGCATTACAAAATAATTTTTGCACTCATGAAAGAATTCCCTGTGGGGTTCCTTTTAAGAGTTCCCCCAGAACAGTTAAATATTTATTTATAGGCCTTTGACTATTTCACAGAGAGGTTAAAGGATAAAAATGCCTGAAAAGCTAATATGTTGGTGTTAGAGCTGACATCTCTGAAAGTAAAATAAAAACTAAGAGGAAAGTAAGATTGATTCTCCAAATATATTTGTACATTCGACTTTTCATGAACATGCTTTGCAAAATGTGACATACATGTAAACTTAGGTCAAAACTGGAGCTTTGTAAAGGTAAAGAAAATGACTTTCTTTAACAGGTTTAAGTTGCTAGGTCTATAAATTAGGGAAACAAGTTAAACTTGACATCTTTTTTTCTCACTATAAAGTGCTCCTCAGATGTCTCACATTGCAAATTTTCTTATTAATATTTCCTTTTCAGTGTAGCATCTTTAGGTCCCTCCTATGAATAGCTGGGAACCTGAAGTCAGAGCTCTGGGTGCAGAAAGCCTAGCCTCCCTATTTAAGTGCTAATAGAAAGGGTTCGGGGGAAGCTTCATGGAAAGAGCAAAGCTGAAGTTTCTGATAGGTATCTGACTTCTGGTTCATAGCCCCTGGTCTCATATCTCTATGGTATTTCATTTGTGTCTTGCCAATTTTGTAAGAGCTGGAAATGTACTTCAACTTGCCCTAAAATAGTGACATTCAGTAGAAGATGAGCCATAACTAAAGTTCTCATTCCCTCTTATAAGGAGAAATCTTAGTGACCAGACACATAAGGTTAAAATACAAATACATACACACACATATAAATATATATCATTCCATGAGACAGAGAAAATTCACAGCCATTTCAAATAGTGAGGAAAACAAGGTATGTTAATCTTGGCATTCAAAACCTTAATACTATAATTGGAACTACACTTGTATTATATTTTAGCAATGTCAATATAGTAATGGAATAAAATAGTGCATGTGTGAGGATATAGAAGGACTACAATATTTGTTAACTTATAAGAAGACTTTTTTAGTCAGATGGAATTCTGATTTTTCTTTAACTTTTTCTCTAGTTCTATAAAATCATGGTTTCAAAAACTGCAGTGTATTTGACTTTAAGAGAACCCACATATTGGAAGTGGAAAAAAACATTACGTTTGTTCCACTATGAAATATTTGATATATAATACAAACAGTTACAAAATTCATTAAGGAAACACGGATCAAGTGTCCTCTGCCTTTTATTTTTGCACCTCTAAGAGCACCACTACCAGGCATGTAACTTAGCTGCAAGCGAGGTCAGCTCTCAGAAGGGCAGTGGTTTCACTGCTTCTCAGATAAGGCCCTGGTGGGCATTAAAATTAAAGACTAGTTGGGATCCTAGTAAGTCCATATGCTGACTAGCAGCTAAAGATGGTAGTTGTAATCTATTTATCTTCTTATTCTCATTTGGAATTTAATTCAATTCTCAAATGTAATAAAAAAAAGGAACTTAACTATGGGATTAAACTTTGCCACCTAACTTCACTAACATGCAAAACAAGGAATTAAAGCCTATTTTGTCAAACATTTAGGTTAATTGTGGCCTTGACACAAACACCCCAATTATTCCTCTGTCCTTCCAGAGTCCCCTGTACTTCTCTCAAATAAAACATTTACCTCACTGTATTGTAATTATTTGCTTACATAGCCAACTTTCCCTATCTGCTAAACTGTCCAGTTCTTGAATGGTAAATAAATACTGGGCCATTGATAATGTCTAACATAAAACAGGCTCAAAAATTACTGAGTCAACATATAAATAAATTAATCAATGGCATTTTAAAAATAATAGAGTAATTTCAGTTAACAATGTTAATAGCATTAATAATGATTATTCTTGATTGACTGTGTCATCATTTATATACATGTTCCCTTTAAATCTTTAAACAAGCATATGGGCCAATATCATTTCTTTATTTTGTAGGTAGGAAAATATATCTTGTTGTTAAGGAACTTATCCAAGATTATTGAAAGCAGAAATTAGTAATAGAAACCCCATGTATCTCATTCCAAAATTCATTCTCTAATGTCATGTTTATCCACATAATGCTAAGAAGAGGACCCAATTTAAAAACTGGCAAAGGTTCGAATGGACGTTTCTCCAAAAATGATATGCAAATGGCCAATAAGCACATGAAAGGATCCTTAGTCATTAGGAAAATGCAAATCAAAACCACAATGAGATACCAATTCACATCCACTAGGATGACTATAATCAAAAAGACATAATAACAAGTGCTGATGAGCACATGGAGAAATTGGAACCCTCATACATTGCTGGTGGGAATGTAAAATGCTACTGCTGCTGTGGAAAACGGTCTGGCAGTTGCTGAAAAAGTTTACTAGAGCCACCATATGACCCAACAATTCTCCCCCTCGGTATATACACAAATGAATTGTAAACCTGTGTCTACACAAAATCTTGTACATGAATGTTCATAGCAGCATTATTCCTAGTGGCCCCGAAGTGGAAGCAAGACAGTGTCTGTCAACTGCTGACTGAAAGAACACAACGTAGTACGTCCATACTATGGAATATTATCCAACCATGAATAGGAATGCAGTACTGAAACATGCTACGACACGAATGAACCTTGAAAACCTTATACTAAGTGAAAGAAGGCAAATACAAAAGGCCACATATTGTATTATTCATTTTATATGAAATGTCCAGAATTTTGTCTTCATATAAAGACAAAAATAGGTTAGTGGTTTCCAGGGATTGGAACTCAGGGAGAAATGGGGAATGACTGCTTAAAGGACACAAGGTTTTTAAAGGGGTGATGAAAGTGCTTTAGAGTTAGATGGTGGTTAACGATGCACAAGTTTTTCAATATACTAATACTAAATTATCTGCTTTAAAATGATGAATTTTATGTTATGTGAACATAATCTCAATAAGAAAAAATCAATAACTAAAAAAACAAACCAAAAATCATGGCTGGTTATATAGGAATTCACAGTATGAATGTATTTCTTTTCAAGTCCCAGTTATTATGCTTACTGTTTTGAAAAGCGATAGCTTTGGATGGATGGGTACTAAAGAAAACCAATTCTTTCATAGTTCATGGCCATGATCACAGATTTGTTCATGACTCTGAATTCTAATAGAGTTGCCAAACAAGCATTAGTTTTTTAATAAATCGGTATTTTCACCTTGATCTTTTCTATGAGCACATTCAATAATTAAGACTATGTTTTATAAGGTTTACCTAGAAACAACCAATTTTTCAATATAAAAAGAAGCATATGAATGAATTAATTCAAGAACAAAAGACTATGGAAGAAAACATGCCCTAGCAACTGGCTTCTTGTACTACAATCAGGGGCTCATTTATCTTAAACAAGTCAACTTTTGTAACACCCTCTGCACTGTATAGAATACTGAGTGACAAACAGAGCTGTCAAGAAAGAAGGAAAACAGTGGGAATGTGAACTAGAATGAATTTTAAAAAAAAGAAAAAGAAAAAGAAAACTTTGTAAGAGAATGCAAAGTAGTCTGTGACAAGGCATTTTCCTTTAAAAAAACAGAAGTGATGTGAGCACATTGAGCAAGTGAATGTCAATGGGGTGAAAAGTACTTAATAATCTCCCACAGAATTTCTAATAGAATTTACCTGGCCCCCAACTAATTATAAATCCTATCTAAATCCTAAAAGACATTGAACAAAACCACACAAAACCTTCCTTCATTCTTGAGCCAAATGCTGCTTGACAGATACGTTGCTTACAAAATGAGTTCTACTAGTTTTTTGCCTTCACAAAGTTTCCCAGGTTCTTGCCCCTTAGTCATATTAACAGTTTCAACGGCGTATTAGAAATTCTAATATTCCACTTTTGCTATTGCTTTCTAAAATTATTTAAATTAAATAGGGACTCAGAAATTGAGATTAATATGATCCGTTTTTCCTTCTTATCTTAAGAAGTTATTTTAGATGTTTGTGGAAAGGAAAAAAAAATCCTCCTGATGACATTACTGTTCTAAGATGGAGCCCCTAATATTTTAAGACTCTCTTGGGAATTTTGTTCCCTGTTCTGCCACCGATTTGCATTGTGATTCAGAAACATTTAAGTACAAAAAGACAAGGACTAAGTGAAATTATGTAGAGGCTCACCTGAGATCAAATGAAGATGGAGTGAGTTGAATGGCTATTCTTAACTGTCCTAGTAATTCAACACAGTGACCAGGTAGCAATTTGGTTTGAGAGAAATTTCAAATTACTTAGCTGTATACAGAGATAAGTGTGTTATATAGTATTATAGGAAAGTCTCAAGTCTATGGACAAGAACTGCAGCAAGAATCTAATGACATTTGCCGATCTTCTCTTGCTCTATATCCTGCAGCTGAGAAAATTGTGGCTTTTATAAAGAAGAAAAGAAGTTAATTCGATATTTTAAGGCAAGGAAGTCTGAGATATACTAAAAGAAACATCTTAAAAGAGTGTCTTACTTTATTGTTACTGTATGAGGGCTGTCCAGAAAAAAATCCAGCCATAAATGCCTCTATTTTTCATATTACACAGCTGGATATTTTCCAGACAGCCCTTGTATGTAAGTCTATCTGAAACCAAATTAAGGATATACCTAGGATCTTATAGGATTTAGTCAAATAAATATATCTATTGGATACATGACATTTTTAAAAGCCCAGAAGTCAGAAATATTCCTTAAAACACATTGGAAACAAAGAACAAATAAACAGTTCTATGCAATAAAGTAAAGTAGAAAAAAATTTCGTAAATTGGTAATAGTATGATCATATCTAAATGTAATCTTCATAAGCCCCCTGGGCATTACAATTTTCAGTTCCATGCTATTTGCATTTTTATGGCAGAAATATTTATTGCAGTCACCAGAGGAAAGATAAAGTGCCTATGATACAGG
This sequence comes from Lyroderma lyra, assembly GCA_004026885.1. NCBI lineage: Eukaryota > Metazoa > Chordata > Mammalia > Chiroptera > Megadermatidae > Lyroderma > Lyroderma lyra. Next base: position 178,082 of record PVJL010001002.1, on the reverse strand, counting down.
AAAGAGGAAGCTAGTAGAATTAATCTGTGAAAATACAAGACATTCAAAACCCATTTAGCTATAAAAAGCATGTTGAAATTCCACTTTTAGAAGTGCCTCCTCAAGTAGTCTTGATAGAAGAACTTTAGTGGAGGATAAAAAACGACAGTGATAAAGGATACATTTTTAAAGAATAAAGTCATGACTCACACAGATACAAAATAAACATGTGTCAACAATTTTACTTCATTAATTAATGAGAGACCAGTAAGACATTATAAATTGTTCAAAAGAAAATTCAAAGAACCATACATACATAGGCAAATAATGAATGCTGAAATATATTCACAAATAGATGCAGAACAGGTCAATACTAAGGGCAACCATTAATTGCATTCTATGAGACACTACTGATTTGCATTTCTATGGATAAGAATTACTTGAAGTATTGTTACTTTTCTATAACTTAGAGAGCTATAAAATGATAATAAAAGGCAGAGATAACCTGGTAGGGTATGTTAGACAGAACACTCAGTCATGTGTTTTTTTATTTTATTTTGTTTTATTGGGGGGGGGGGGCGGTCAACATTTCGGTCTTCTACAATTTTTTCCAACAGAAAAAATACATTTTTGTTAATGAGGGAAATATGCAAAGGAAGGATATTCTGATAATGTGGTTTCCCAAAAGATGCTACATTTGAACCTCTTACATCCATGGTTATAAATAAAAATGTTTTCTATCCCTGAACTCACAAAGAGAGAAATTTACTTTGTTCTAGGGAATCATTACTCTGAATGATAATAGAATCCCACCTAAATTTAATCAAGAACCCACAATTTAAACTAAAGTGCTCATTAACAAAAAACATACTGTTGAGCCAATAGTACATTTTAAAGCAATAGGAATATTTTAAAACTTTCTTTCCCTTATCTTTTTAAGTGAGATTATTTCATTAACAATATTTTTAAACTCAAAAGTGTTTTTGCAATTTATTTGAAAGGCTCAAGTTATGCTTTTCTCTATCCTGAAGCAGTTTCTGACTTCCTTTCTGCTGATGGGTAGGCTTTGGGGACTAGGGGTTTCGTTTTGTTTTGTTTTGCTTTTGACTAATCATCTAATTTTCACAAAAAATGCTCATGATGTGTTTTAGAAGATAAACCTCAAAAGTTGATTTTAGATCTTAGCTGTAGCTGTAATACTATGAAACAAAGGTCTACTGAACCACATTTTAAAACAATTTTGGAATTAATATCCATGATTTGGAGTACACAGATTTGGTAGCATCTGGAAATTTTGTGTGTGTGTGTGTGCATGCTTCTGAATACTTCTTTAACTCCTTATTTCTTACGGTAAAAAGCATGCACAATGGAACAGATAAACTGCCATTTAGATACATAAATCAAACTTTGGGGCATACAAAACCATGAAATGAAACGGCTCACAGTGAGTGCAAACCAGCTTTTGTCCCTAAGTGCTCTTTATGCACAAACTGGTTTGGAACGCACCAACATTTTTTTTAAGGTAACACCCTGAAGGGACTTGGCCAAAGTGGATCCCTCAAAAATCCTACTTCCCAGGGTCTTATAATATAGCACAGTTCAGGGGTTAAGGTGGTGACTTGAGTCAGACTGCCAAATTTAAGTATTTCCACCACTTAATTGGCTTTGTGACCTTAGGCAAATGATTTAAAATTGAACTTCAATTTCCTCGTGAAATGACAATGGTAACTGTACCTACCTTATCTTGTGTAAATCCAATGAGTTATCATTTATACAATACCTAGAACAGTGTCCAGTACCCAGTGCTACCCAATCATAATTGCTTCTGCTCTTTAGCTACCTTTATTTTATTTCCCATGCTTTCTGATGAGAGCTGTTTTCTCTTGTGTTCAAGTAGAGACCAATGAATATTTTGTAGAACTTTTCAATTTCTTGCCATCTTGCTATATATGCTATTGGGCAAACATCTTGAATACTCAGGCTTCCACCTATTCTGCACCATTCTGACAGTATGTTTCAAGCCCCCTTTTCCACCAAACTCAATTATTATGCTTCATATTCACCACAGAACTCCCTCTTCTTCTGTTAAACTGAAACATGCAAACCTTTAGTGGGGAAAAGGAATGTTTTATTCGTTAATGAAAAGACATGTTTTCCTCACAATGCTTTCTATTCAAAGGTTTGTGCTGTAGCATTGTTGTGCGTGTTTTTGTCCTGCATAAGAGAAGCAGGTTGTAGCAGGCGAGCCTGTTATTAGAATTTATCTCTTTTCATGCATAAGAAATTCATTCTTTTAAAAGTTAATCCTTTTCTCTAAAAGGAACATACTATCTCTTTAGAAATTAATCAGCTTTTGCCTTCACATTTTTGTCTTAAATTGCTGCATAGCACTGTTTCACTTCTAAATCATTTGTCATAGCTAAATGGAGGTCCATGAAATGCTGCAGGTGCTGCTAAGTGAGCATTTTTCTTTGGTTCATAGAATAAACACTGTTTGCATCCTCTTTTTACAAATATTTTTTTAAAGTTACAACAACAGATTGAGAGAAGATTCATTTTCTTTTGGAATTCAAAGTTGAACGGTAATGAAAATAAAACTACATATATGTAAGTAATAATAGTAAAATATCACAAGAAAATTGCTCAATTTATGAAATTCAAGACTTTCTGAATACTTAGCTGTAATAGCTTCACCCCCTCACTAACTTTCATTATAATTTTTAGTTGGACATGAAGAACAGTTGTTCCTTTTTTTCTTGGAAAGCAGTTGGGAAGCAAATTTTATTATATCACACATTCCTAAAAGAATTCACTTAATGTGCCTCTTCCAAAGTATTAACCAGATTGATTTTTTACTTTGGTAATTCCATTATGGCGAATGTCTGTGGTTAAGCATCACTAAATGATAAAGTATACCTTTATTTGGAAGGCAGAAGCTAGAATTTAGTCTATGATTTCTTTAGTCATAAACAATGGGGAAAATGCAGTGTAGAAGGAGGAAAAGAGAAAAAAATCAGAAAAAATAGAACTTAGTTTAGGTATAGTCAGAATTGACAAATGAAAGTCTGTCTTCAGAGACTATCTATTACCATTTACTTTTTCATTTGTGTCACAAGTAGTGTCTGCAAAAAAGAAGAGATATTCTTCTAGCTCTCTCTTGTTTGATTTTCAGATGATCTGGAAATGTTCTGCATTAGTGAGATGGCAACATGACCCAGCCATATGACATTTAAATCTTCTCTCATAGCTCAGAAGGGATTATGGGCGGTTGCCTACAATCAAGCAGTACTCACAACACAGAGAAGGAAACCTTTAAATTATAGAACCTGGACGAGTGGGTCAGGGAGGGGAGAAAGGGGAGGGGGTGGGAGGGGAGGGGGGGGAAGCTAAATATAAGGTGATGGAAAGAGAAGTCACAGTAGGTGGTGAACTTATTATACAAGAAGTTGATAGTGCACTGTAGAATTGTATGCCTGAAATCTATGTAATCCTTGCTAACAGATGTCACCCTAATAAGTTTAACAATAAAAATGAATTAAAAAAATAAAAAAATAAAATCTTCAGATATTTAGAATGATCTTTAATAAATATCTGCAATGAACTAGAAAAAAAATTATAGAACCTTAACACTACACTGACCGTGAAAGTTGTCTAAGCCAATCTTCCATCTAATGTTTAAATATTCTACAACATCTTGATAAGTGATTGTCCAACCCATATGCTTCACACTGTCTGGATTCTCACAACCTCCTGTCATAGCCAACTTCCTCAACTCCATGATTACTTACTATTAAACCTTCTGCCCACCCACTCCCAAAGGAATAACAATAAGAAAGCAGTTTTTCTAGGCAAGACCTGTATATCTTCTAGTGATGGATTTGAAAGATAATGATTTCCTCATTTTGCCCCCCACCTAGATTCCTATGCCTGTTGCCTCAAATATTAAGAAATGGTATTTTCTTTTCTGTGTCTATTTGGCTCTAAGGTACCTGTCACCAAACTGCATGGCTATTAATGAGCATGCAATTTCAATAATTCCTTAAATGAATGGTTCAAAATTTGCATGAGTGTCTCCCTGTAAGATAAATATGCTAAAATGGCTTTAAAATAGATTAATCACAAATAATATGAGATAAAGGTAGGAAAATTTTTTTACATCAACACAATCATGTACTCTTGGTATAATAGCAGGGGTTATGCAACGTACAGAATATTCGAAATGCCAAGTGTACCTTCTAGATAATTTGGAGATAAAGATTTGTTGTTAGAGTAGATTTCTCATTTTCCAATTAGACAGCCAGACACCACTCTTCTTCAACTAAGCCTTAAGTACATAATTCCATTTTCCTGCTCTTTATGTAGTTCATGTTTGTGTACCAAACATGAGTATTGTTTAACTTGTTACTGGTTTCCTTTTTCTGCTTTTTTTTTTCAATGAAGACCTAGTTTTACTTGCACATTTTTCACGAGCATCAAATAGTGGGTGATCTTTCAAGCTTGAACAGTAACAGTTGTATCGCTGAGAAAGGATTTCTTGTTTCAAATAATCTAGGTAATGATTTACAACTATTTTGGGTAATACGCAAAATGACAGCTCCTTGAATTTTTCTGTGGGCAGAAAAATTTGCTGGGCTGGCATCTTTTAGACCCTGGGAGGTTCATCCCAATTCTCAGCATGTGGGAACAAGGGAATGCTCTGAAATCCTTACTGCAGAGAGAAGTGACCTGTCCACATTATCTTGTGATACATGTGAATGTTTGATGAGGTTTCCCTAAATGTCTGTGGCCTCCTGAGGCCTGGAATTTGTGGGACAGAGCTAAGCTGTAAGTTGGGTTATAGGCCTGGAACTTCCAACACCAACCTCATAAACTGACCTATAATGATGGTTGACTTCCTCTAAAGAAAACTAAATACTTTGCAGCATCTACTGTATATAATACTCTATAAATTGTTGTTAAGAAGTAGAAAGGATACAAAGAAGCAGTAAACAAGATTCAACATTAAAAAATTTTTAACATTATCAGAAAATACATGTGGGTACCACTGACTATAGGAAAGCATATGCTGGGGTAAAAAAATTTGGAGAAGAAATAGTAAAGAGGAAGGTGAAGAAAGAATGTAACAGACAAGATAGGAGTAAGGCAGAAAAAAATGTTTTAAAAGAGAAAAAGAGTATTTAATATACTTCTTAATCATTTCCTTATTTGAAAACCTTCAATGGATCTTTGATACCTACAGGATAAATTCCATCACCCTTAAGCTGATATGTTGTGTGTTCCATGGATCAAATAGAACCTACTTCTCCAACATGTGCTCTCTGATTTATTTATTGACTATTCCCAGAATTTTCCTTTGGGGTTCATATCTTCTTGTCTTTGCTTCCTAAGGAAAATCCTATGTATCCTTTAAGACATAGCTTCAGGGACTACGCTTAGAAGTTTTATACATAAAACTTATGAGTAAAAAGTTTTCTACAGATAGAATGTATTGACCTTGGTCTCCACTGTATTTCCTTTAGACTTTGAAACATTTTTCTCACATGCTCTCCTCAGATAGTACTCGATATAATCCCCTAAACAGTAGTAATGGATTAGGGATGGTTTATTCTGAGAATTCTGACTCTAATTCTATGAAATACTTGTATACTGGTGTTTTGTGTATATTTTTTACAGGTTATAAAATTTAAGCAATTACAAAGTTTCTTTTCCCACTAATCTCCATTGTGCTACCAATTTCCATCGGCTATACAAGAATGCCTTCACCTCACTAAACTATTCAACTTTGGAAGATTTTTCTTATTCCGTTTTTCCGAAGACTTCATTTTGTTTGAAATTTTCATCTAGTACAGGTAACAAAGAATCATCCAGTTTTTACAGACAGCCTTTAAAGAAGCTTACCATGCAGAATTTATTTGATAAAGAGTTTCTCTTTTGTTCATGCAAATAAGAAATGTGAATTTAAAATATTAAATAAAAGGAGCAAAACTGGAGCATTTTTACAGGAATATATGAAAAATCATATATTTAGGAGCTAAGATGAAAAGACCTCATTCTTACAGAGCAGTAGAAATTGAATTCCTGCAAGTCTCCAAGTTTATGTGCAAATTTGTCTTTAGAGCTTGCCTGTGTGTGTGAATGGAGTTGTACAAGGGCTGTCCAGGAAAAATTCAGCCATAAATGCCTCTATTTTTCATATTACATGGTGGGATACTTTCTGGACAGCCCTTGTATAGTAAGCTCTTACAACTCCATGAGACTTTACATATAAACAGCTCCTAGCAAAGATAGTCACAAAGAGAAGGCCAACAAAATAGGTAACTATAACTCAACTCACACTCAGGTACTCCAAGGCCAAAATCAATAAATTTGAATATATAACATTAGTTGAGTTTCTACAAAAAAAAAAAAATTTTTTTTTCAACATCATGGAACTCTAAGGAGCCAATTCCACTCTCTTAAAAAAACAAACTATATCCTTACTACTGTATTTTGCTGTGTATAATGCACATTTTTTTGCCCAAATTTGTGAGGGAACAATAAAAATGTACATTATGCATGGGCAGTAGTACTAATTCCATATCCATATAAATGTGGTTTTTTTTTTAAGATTTATTTTTTTTCTTTTTTATTTTATTTTATTTTATTTTTTATTGGGGTGACATCTATTAGCAAGAATTACATAGGTTTCAGGCATACAATTCTACAGTGCATTGCATATAAATGTTTTTAATTCTTTTATTATGCTTATGAGTTAAAAGTGTAACTCTAGAATTAATAACGATATCTGTATGCAAAATAATACCCTGGAATATGATAATCATTTTTGTTGTTGTTGTTAATTTATTCTTGTGTTTTGTAATTATTTGTTACATAAAATTTCTTGTACCATAATGTTAAAAAAATAAATGCTAAAATTCCTTTATAATACAAAAAACAAGTACCTAAGTATAAACAAATAAAAATTTGAATTAAAAAATTAAAACAAAATAGTTTTTTCCTTGAAAGTTTGGGCCAAAAAACGTGGGTGTGCATTATTCATGGGAATGCACTATACCCAGCAAAATATGGTAATCCCTAAAAGCTAAAAAGACAGCTATACAGTCATACCTTAGTACATGAGTGCTTTGAAACTCATTGACTTTGGTACGTCACGCATTTTGATGTGGAAATTTTCTCCTGGTACTTGTCATTTGTTTGGTACTCGACCTGCAAGCTAGAACTTGTGGGTGTTGATTGCCTCATGACTCACTACCTTTTACAGCTAGAAACAAGGGTCAGGTGTTAGTCGCGCGGTATCTCCTGCCTTGTGCATATCCCCTTGCGGTCTTATCTTAGCTTCCGTGGTCTTTTTGTGTATTAAATGCATTAAATTTATTTACATTACTCCTTATGGGAAGAATTTGTATGGTACTCGTCATGCCTCCCAGAACCAGTTAACAGCGAGTACCCAGGTACTACTGTAATTAATTTTCATTAAGCACAAAAACCTTACAAGACACAGAAATGAAATTTAGCAAGATAGACACCAAAATTGTTGTTTATAAAAATTTCCAGATTGTAACTCTTAGGCCTCATGTAACCTGCAGTGCTCCAAGTCCTGTATAATTCTTGCACTTGAATATTATGTGAGTATAAGGTCCATAGTAGTTATATAACACACGTGGATAATGCATATGCAATTTCCAGGGTGCCTTCACAAGTGTAACCAAAGACATACATACGGAGAGAATTAAAGGAGAAAGGGGCTTTGGGTAAGATAGCACAACTTACTGGAGTGTTAAATTTGTTCAACAGTAGTAAGTACATCAATGTATTGGTGTAACTATTTCCAAATTTATTGAACTCTAAGGATTCATTTTGATTCTGGTTACCATAAGACATGTCATTTTTAGTAATTCCCTTATCACTGCGTTCAAAATATTTTTGATTCTTCCCTCTCCTCCTACCACCACACCTTTGTTCATTTTATTTCTTTTTCCTGGAAACTACTGCCCATCTTCAGGGACCAGCTCAAAACTTAACTCTTTTCATAAGCCCTCCAGAACCACCAACCTATGGTAATTTCTGCATCTTTTGAATTCCAACATCATTTTCTTTCTTAGGTATTTATTTGCTGCCTAGCTTATCTGTAATATTTTTCTAGTAAATCTTTTTCTCCAGCTACATTATACTCTTCTTAAAGATAGAAATTACATTTTGTAATGCTCTGTGTACCAAACATTGCCTAATGTAGTGACTTTTCTTTACAGATATTCATTAAAATTTTGTTGACTGGTTGATATAACTTATTACCTTTATATTGATTTATCTTTTATACTGTTTCTCGGGGGGAGGGCGGGGGGGAACACCTCAGAGACCCAAATTTGGGAACCTGGATAATTTGGGAATTCTGAGCTACCTTGCATAACTTTCATTTATCTAGTCATGACTTCATATGTGTCAATAAATGCATCTTGATATTGAAATTCATGGCAATACTTAGTTATTAGAAATTATCTAAAATATTAATTTTTAGAAATTCAGTGAGGTAATACAAAAATATTAAAATCATCATAAATCTCTCAGATCCTAGAGAATTCTACACAAGGATTCCTCCCTATGAGAAATATTAAGCCCTTAACTACTCCAAACTGTGGGATTAAAAGAAAATGCCCAGTCATTATGAAAAAATGGATTCAAAGCCTTAAAAATATACATATTTTGACTATTTAATTTTACTTCTAGAAAACACTTTCCAAGTAAATAAAGATGTACACAAGTAGCTACAAAACTATTTGTTATAGAATTAAAATATAATATGTAAAAATATTTTAAAACCTAAATAACCAAAAATAGGTGAATGGATGTCATATGGCTAAAGCCAACCAATGAGAAGAGATTGTGGGGAAGAATGTTCCTTCCTAGCATCGTTTGTGCTCAAAGCTCTTTCTTAATTTTGTTTGTAGGTCCATGGGAAGTGTATGTGTAAACACAACACAGCAGGCACCCACTGCCAACATTGTGCACCATTATACAATGATAGCCCCTGGGAGGCAGCTGATGGCAAAACAGGATCTCCTAAAGAGTGCAGAAGTAAGTACCAAGCCCACAAGACTCAAAGCCTTCTTTCTAAAATGAACTTACCTGTGGACTTCTTCTTGTCTCTGAAAACATGAAAGTGGTGGGTGACAGACACTATAACCTACACAAACATAGCCCATATCACTGCCCACTATGAGGTCAACCATTGGAAGCAATTACCGCTTGCCAATATAATTGTTTTGCCAAGAATGTGTTGCCCATTTGCTTGGCCACTTTGCAGGACCTAAGCACCCTTCGTGAGAATTTGACATCATAAAAACACGGCTTGACACAAGGACAACTGAGGATTATGGTGTGCAATTACCCTTATAGCTGAGATAATGAATTATAATCATAAAAATAGCTATCTTGAACTCATTTCTCAAAACAACCCTATAAAGCAGGCGGTGTTAATCCCATTTTAGAGATCAGGAAACTGAGGCTTAATACGATTAAGTAAGTTGCCAAAATTAGTAAATAATGGAGTCAGGACTTGATCCCAAATCTTTAGATTCCAAATTAAGTGTTTTTTCTATAATATTATAGTGTCTTTCTCTTTACTTTACTTGAAATGACAAATAAGACTTGAAATTAATCAAGTTAGTCAAGATGGAGACTGCATTAATGGAGCTAATTTTAGGTTTGAAAGTTTGAGACTAGATAGAAAGGTAAAAAATATGAGAACATGAACCTTATTTTTTTTTTTTTCATTTCAAAATGTTCAGAGAAATACATGCCCATAACAATGTTTACAGTCACAACTTCAATTTTACCAGGCTGTAAAGGCAAGTGCTGTGGGTAAAAGTATGAGAAGTCTCTTCTCATACATAATTGGGAGTCATAACTGATTTATTTTTGTTTCTAGGAAATGTAAAGGATTTCCTCTAAGCATAAATCTTAAATTATCTTATAATGTGTTCTTTAAAGATTATGACTCTGGTAAAAATATCATAACACATCAAGGAAACAATGAAAAACAATAGCACTAACATTTTTAAATACAGTTGACCTCCAGGAAAAAAATCTGGATTCTTATTCTAAATCACTCATCAACAGAATCTGAAGAATTTCTCCTAAATTCCTAGAATGCCATTCTGGCTCTTTCCACAAAAACCAACTGCAGATCTAAATACATATAGAAGAACACAGACTTGTCACATGCGCTGTTGACTGCTAATCTTAGAAATGCCTTTGAGAAATCATTACATAAGAAACACTGCTATCCTCATCTATAAAATCCCCGAGGTTTCTATGGGAGCCAGTGCCTACTACTTACCAGTACAATAACTGCTGAATCGAAAGATACATCAATCTACCTGCCAAGTTACTAACCCCTGTCACCCATAAGTTTCCTTCCAGGCTTATTAATGAGCATAAATTCAGGCCTGTTATCTAAAATACCAATTGTCATTTTCAGATAATGCCTGACCATCTAGGGTTTTCTAAACAAGGTCATGGGACCTGCGGTGATGACAGTGCTCCTTGGGAAATAGCAGGAATGGAAAAATTAAAGAGAGGAAAAAAATGGTGGCCACATAAAATAGTCTTTCTAAAATAAATGTTAACTCCAGTTGCTAAGGTAACTGTAATATCACTGCCTAAGTAGACCAATCTATACTTTGTTGACTTTCAGGCATATCCTAAAACTTTTAAAATTAAAAACCTAACATGTCAATTATATCTGAAAATACCTACGAAGAAACACTAGAAGGATACACAAAAAATAAAACTTTTTAAAAATAACTTAAAAAAAAGAGATGGGATAATAGAGTTCTCTGTGTATACCATTTTATAATGTTTTGATTCTTAGGTTCTGTGAAAATGTGCATTATTCAAAAAACTAAACATAAAATTCAAAAAATTATTACAGCTTACCCTAATTTAACTGTCTATTAGAAAACCTGCCACTTTATTTTTAATTATTTGTTTTCCTTCCATGTTCTTTTTTCCAGCCTGTAAGTGCAATGGGCATGCTGATGCCTGTCACTTTGACTTTAATGTGTGGGAGGCATCAGGGAATCGTAGTGGTGGCGTCTGCAATGACTGTCAGCACAACACAGAAGGTCAGAATTGCCAGCGATGTAAGCCAGGCTTCTACCGAGACCTCCGGAGACCCTTCTCTGCTCCAGATGCTTGCAAATGTAAGTGAACTCTTGATTACTAGAAAAGGAGGAGGATTTATACAAAAGAAATGAATCTTTCCATACTTTATTTGCTACACCAAGGGAGAGGTCATAAAATTTCAGACAATAAATTCACACACGTCAGTTAATTTCATCATTGATGAGGGGCAAGAATTTTCTACTTGTTAGGTGAAAACAGTACACTATCCATAAAAGTAATTCTCCCTTCTCACTCTCCATGAAGTAAAATTATTCCCTATAGCACCACATTTTGTAAAACAAGATGACTAATATAAGAGAAAAAAGAATGACAAAGAAAATACATTTAAAATTATCTCAAGTCTAAATCTATGAGTAGAACATAGACAATGAATGAACTCAAACTGATGAAATAAAAAATGGCTATCTGCACTTGAGTCCCTCTAGCTTTCATCTCCAGAGTAAACATGAACACCTGCTTTGATTTCAATATGAATATACTTTGGTTGACACTACTCTAATGTACCCCTGTATCGAACAAATTTAGAACATAATAATAATTCCCTACTCTTCCTCAAAATACTAAACTCATACAGAATGGATTCTGCTCTTTGGTCGGCATAACTCCAAGAAGTTTATTTGAAAAAAGAGCAGAATTTTAAAATATCTGTTCAATTATCTGAAACATGTGACTGTAAAGGGCACATGCAGAGCTTAAGTAAATGTCCAAGGTGGATGAATAGCTCATCTAATTACATGAGGATTTACATGTCTATCAACTCAGAAATTATTAGGATAAAAACCACTCAAGACTGTTAATGAAGATTGATGATCAAGCCCTTCCTTTTCCTACCAAGGACTTGATGTTCTAGCTCAAAACAGTGACAGGAAGGCAGCAATACAAAGAGGGATACAACCATTTAATCTTGGGGTTTTTTTAATTTAAAAGAAAAATTCTATTGCTCTTGAAGAGTATATATTTTTAACATCAGGCAGGAGATATCTACATGAAAATTTGAGTAGCCTTGTTTATTACAAGCTTTTCTCTCTTAAATTGTAGAAGATAGATTATGGCACATCTCACTTTTAACACTGAGCCCAAAGTTTAGATTTATGTCATAGTATTTCTCATAGAGTTCTATTTTATTCCTGCTCCTTGTGTGTACTCAGACTTCAAGCTAGAAACTACTTCTCACAAGTCACATCGGTAATCTCTCCTAGTTAATAAATACATGCATGAAGTTGGAGATAATAAAAGTAAGTGATACCAATTTAGTCCTCTTAGCCTAATTTGTAGGAGGCAGATAAATTGGTAGGGAATATCTATATTTCCTTCTTTCCTTCATCTACTGGGTAGACTGCTTGAGGAAGGACTATCTCCATTTACTTTGTATGCTTGGGACAGAGATGCATGTACCCACTCACTTTTCTAGCTTGGTTTTTCTTACTGAAAGCTTCTGGTCCTTCTCTTCCCTTTTCTCAGTCAGGAATAGATCGCAACACTTATTAGCACATCCAATTCTTCTCTCTACCTAAATAATCTCCATAATATACTATTTATTTGGCAATATGTTTGGCAACATTTTTGCTATGATTTACTAATATTTTTAGATCATTAACTCTCTTTTTGGTGGATGTGTCCCTATGTCACCTCTAGAGTTATTAATTTTGATAACAAAAATTATGACAAGTTAATGTACTTAATATTTATTAAGTACATATATTATACCAGATTTCATGCTAGGTGCTGCCAGGGATGTTACTATTGCCACAACTTTTCTCCCCATTAGTTCCTACTTTACTTTTAGAAGGTAGGTAGTATCAGGAAAACAAGTTGATACTTTAAAAAATTTAAAGTATCTCAGTGTGTGGTTCCATCAACAACATGTACAATGGTATTCAAAATAACAACTTTATTATATTTATTCTACTGTGCTCACCAAGGCAGAAAAGTAACCTGCTACTCAGTGTGTGGTCCAGAGAGCAATCCCACTGGCATCATCTGATTAGAAAATGCAGAACTTCTGATTCCACCCAAACCTACTGAATCAAATATGCACTTTAATGAAATTCCCAGGTGATTGTATCATATTAAAGTTTGGGAATGCTGCAGAATGCTTTTCAACAAGTGTTAAATGCATTTTAGCACTTACTCTAAGGTTAATTTTTAAAAATTAGCCAGAACATCCTACCATTTCCTGAGCATCCAGATTAACCAAGGTTTACATCTCTATTTGTTGCACATAAACTTAGAATTCTGAAAAATGAATTACATAAAGAATTACGGAGAAAAAATGAAAATCTTCATAAATGTGTTTCTAAAGTACAGGACTTTCCAAAGTCTGATCCATGAAACACTAATTCCATTAGATGTTAATAGGAATTAGAATAAAGGGAAATTTTTCTATGCCTGAAAAGTTAGGAAATGGTGATTTAATCAAAGGTTAGGTTTCTTTGCTTCAGAATTTCTCAGAGCATCTTGTTGGACCAGTGTTCTACAGAACACTGGGAAATGCTGCTATTCTACAGTGGCCATATCTGTATCAAGATTTCACTTGGAAAGACACATCCTAGAAGGTTCCTTCTGTTTATTTGTTCCTTATTTCCAAGTGCTAGAGCCTAAAACCATATATCAAGTAACTAATAAACCTTATATTTCTATCAGTGAAATAATTGCAACCATAATTATTAACTAAGATTGGGCAATCTACAGTCTATTGGACTGCCAGCAATGATATATTAAAATTCTTATCTTCTTTATTTCCTAGTTCATCTCTTCTGAGGAGCTGAAATCATTGAAAACCTGAAGCAGCAGCCCAGACAAAATTTATTTGAAGTAAACAAATTACAGCTCAGTTTAGCTTAGGAGACATTTATTGAGTGTCTTTTCTGTGCCAGACACTGTGGTAAGCACTAGGTCTGTAAGGATGAAAGGTCTTCCCTAAAAGATCTTACACTCTAAATCAGTGGTTCTCAACCTGTGGGTCGCGACCCCTTTGGGAGTTGAATGACCCTTTCACAGGGGTCACCTAAGACCATTGGAAAACACATATTTCCCATGGTCTTAGGAACGGAGACACCGCTCCTCTATCCCTCTCCAGGCGGTCTGCCCACATGCAGATATGCCCACATACAAGTATCGGCGTGATGACATCATCACGCCAACCCCATCACATACACCTGGTACAAATACAGGTGTATGTGACAGGGTTGGCGCCATAATGTACTTATGCGGACCAGTCACACATGTGTAGAGAGCAGCTACTGTGTAGAAAGCAGCTACTCTGTTAAAAGCAGCTACACCATACTTCAAGACAAAATTTCATTTATTTGTAATTAGAAATAAATATTTCACAATATATAATTACATGTTGTTTTGTGATTAATCACTAGGTTTTAATTATCAATTTGTAACAATGAAAATACATCCTGCATATCAGATATTTACATTACGATTCATATCAATAGCAAAATTACAGTTATGAAGTAGCAATGAAAATAATTTTATGGGGGTCACCACAACATGAGGAACTGTATTAAAGGGTCATGGCATTAGGAAGGTTGAGAACCACTGCTCTAAATGAAGAGAAATTTACAATAACGGGTTATTTCAATACACTGTGGTGATGGCGATGATATAATAGTAATAGCTGACGTTTATTGAGTACCTACTATTTTCTGTTCACTGTTAAAGGAACTAGGTATGTATTAATTCATTCAACTTTCACAAAAGCACTTTGATGTAGGTACTATTATTAACCCCAATATATGAGGAAAGTGCAATAAAAAGATATGTCAAGTGCCTTAGGGAGAATGTGGAGGTAGGGTGAAGGCAATTAAGGGACACTTCCATCATGATGAGATGCCTCCAATACTTCTTTGGTGGCTGTTTCTATTTTTTTCTCTGAAAGTGCTGAAACAAAATTTGTCCTGCTTTCTTTCTTTTTTTTTTTTTTTGCGGGGGGTGGGGGGGAGGGGGAGCGGGGGGTAGTTCCCTGGCTGGGAATTGAACCCAGGCCACAGTGTTGAGAGCGCCAAAGCCTAGCCACTATACCACCAGGGAACCCCTGTCCAGCTTTCTAACCAATGATTGCCTTTGTTGCCTTTAATGAGTTGATCTAGAAAATGGAATGAATTGATGTTACTCCATCTACTACACATTTAATAGAATACTTACCTGAGCACATTAATTCATTCAACAAATATTGGTGACACTAATCCCATGACTCTGTTCACAGTTAGACAGCTAGCTTCTTGCCAAATAAGCCAAGAACCATTGGCCCCATTCATTCCTCAGGCTGTATTTTTGCTGCACCTCTCCTCATGAGCACTATGCTAAATGCTATGGTCCTTCCATGAACACTTAATTGATGGTCATAAATTCTTCAAACCTGAATAAAAAGGGCTATGAACCAAATCAACTAGCCAACAGACTTACTCATGTAAACAATTAAGTCACCTCTGTTCTCACTTGCTCTGTATTTCAACTATAACCACAGTCAACTAACTGTGGGACCCAATCAATCAATCAACTACATATTTCCATTGCCAAGAAATCACTTCTGAGGATTCCAAAGATGTTTGTTTTTCTAAACTACTGGAGATCATTGAAACTGAAATTGATTTCTACAATTCAGAAAAAGACTTGTAAAAGGACAGTGCATTTAAGGTCTGTGAACACAAGGGACAATGTGAAATCTCTCCAGCTAAATCTAAGGCTGAGAGCAGAAATGACGGCTCAAACTGGTTAGTCACTAACATACAGAAATCATAAAAAATGTAATTATCACAGTGTCCTGAAGTACTTTGAAGAATACTGTCTCTCTGTTCTAAAGTAAAAGTCTCATTTAGAGTAACTCATTTGAAATCCCAATGTCATTTATGTACCTTTGGTATCCTACAACCAAAGTCAATTTTTCTATCGCAGGCATATTACAAATGTGAAACTAACCCTAATAGGCAGTGGTATGCTGGCTTTGTAGGGAGAAAAAAAAAGCCCTGATTTGTAGTACTGGCCAATTTCTGTGATTTAAAATTTTCCCACCATGCCCAGTTTCAAGCTACCACATCATTGTTTTTAATCAGGAAGTCAGTGACTCAGATAGACTCTAAATCAAAAGTGGAATGGTTTCTCTCCTTTGAATGAAGTCTTGCCTCCACCTGTACAGCCCCCTTCTCTGATCTAAACACTTCTTCTCTCTAGTCAAACCTGTATGTGAATCAGAATCTATTGGGAGCACTTATTGAAAATATGAAACCTCAGAGCCCTGCCCCTGACGTTCTAAATCCGAATCTCTAACAGAGATGGGGACAGATTTCTGTATTTTTTTAAAGCATCACTGGTGATTCTGATTTAGTCTTTTGGTCTCCTAGCCAGCATTTGAAAAACCACATATGCATTCCTGCTTCTAGTGTGAGCTCTGTTCACTTTCATCTTTGGATGAAAGATTTTTGAGATAATAATCATCTATAACTTAATCTACTCACTGAATTAACCATATCTCTGACAGAAAATCCTAAAGGATTACTAAAGCTCTGGCTAGACATGTTTTTCCTGTCACAATGATAGATATGAAGGCTGGTAAGCACTCATGTCAATTATCTTCTCCCACTTAAGAATGTCTAACTTAAAACTTCTGCTTTTTCTCCAAGAAAATTTCTGGCAAAATTCTAAGATGTCTGCTTTTCATGTAACTTTTAAAATAAATACCTAGCAATTCTATTCAGAGAATGCCCTTTTATTCATAGTAGATAAATTTATTTATCATAAATATCTCATACTTTGAAGTGAATTATTACAATGCAACTGGAATTTATAATAAAATTAGTTTATGACTACACTGACAATTTACTATTAATTCCATATTTACATATTTCAGAACATAGTATTGAACTACAAGTATGTTATTGTGTTCATTTTAAGTAATCATTGAATTCAGTCCTTCATGAAGTCCTTTGTCCCTTTCCCCCTCCTTTTTAACACCAAAGATATGTCCCATGTCAGATGACGGGAAACTGGGTATGGAATATTATAACAGCTATTCCATCACATGAAATTTTCTATAGAAAGTTACCTTTACTTTAATACAACACATGATTTGAAACAGATTTGTAAAGAAACTGCTTTGTAGAACAGAATTGGTTCTCTCTTCAGGAGACAGCCAGTTAGTAACTTTATATTTATTGACCTTTATGTCAATATGTATTTTTAAATATTGCATAGTCTCTCTCCATATTTAAAGAAAAATCAGCAAATGGAAAAGAAAGCAGAGTTCATTCCCTGTCAAAGTAAACAACCTCTTAAAAACTTGACATGCCCTTCCTTCCTCCCTGGTGGGCCAAAATGAATTCTTTTAGCAGAGAATGAATAAAAATAAACTTGGTCCCTCTGCCCTAAAACCCAAACCAAGTGTTTACCAAGATATTGTCTGGTTACTTGGTTGCTGTTACCTTAACTAGCCAGCTAATTTTGTAAAGAAAGAGTTCTGTCATTCATCCAAATCTTTTTTTTCTTCTTGCTTTTTTTTTTTTCTTTATTCTGGCTTAGGTGAGAACTGCTCAACGGATGGAAATACAAGTGCTTTGAGTGGGTGACTATCTTCCCACAGACTACCTTTCCATCCCTCGCCTTCTTCTACTCAGATATCCCCTTCTCATGAGGCTCCCAAGAATAATCTCCGTGTTTGTCTGTTTGCTTGTACCTTTATTTAACAATTATTTTATTCTACCTCTAGGATGACTATTCTTTCCCTTCATATTGTCTTAAAAGTAAAAATTTTAAGTGAATTGAATCCAGAAGACCTTAGCACAGTGACACGTTTAAGAACCCATAAGCACCTTCCATTTTTCATCCTCATGCCTTTGTTCTAGTCTATCTCAGAAAAGACTGCTTCTCAAAAGTCATTGACATTTCTTCCAGTAGTAGCTTAATGGAGCTCTGTAGTTTTAGAAAGTTATAGTTCTAAGTCATATAAACAACACAGCCATCTTTGTTTTATATTGAAAGTAACTGAATGATTCCAGCATAGAATCAATATGAAGTAACTGTTTTTGAAAAGCAAACTTTAAATAGAACCAGTGACTTGGCAATAATAGATGGGAAACTTCAATCTCAGCCTTTTAAAAAATCTAGGATATAAAACCAGAGAGTTAAGAAGTGAAAAAGATAGAAAAATACATATATACAATAATCACAGTAGGACTATCCTTTAAAAGATTAAATAACATATATTAAAATTCATCAAAAAGAAGAAATTTTATGAATTGATGAATAACAAAGTCAGTCAAATTGGGGAAGAGAAGTAGGAGAGTTTATGACGTTCTCTAAAATGTTTGCAAAACAGAAAGTGTAATTCACTGAATAAATAAATAATGTGTCATTCTGCATTTGAAGAGGATAAGCATTAAATAATCAAGCAAATCATTATAAAACATCAAAGCCCTCTGAAAATCTGGACAAAATTAGATGGGGTAAAAAAGAGTACAAGCATTTGTTGAGTGGCTGCTATGGGGCAGACACTGTACTGGGCAATTTACATAAGTCATTTCATTTAGCAATTTTTATGAGTTATGTGATGTCTTTTGTCCTCTATAAATGAGGACACTGAGGATTAATTTGATTATATAATTTATCCAAGTTCTCACAGCTGGTCAGGGGCAGGGCTGGGATTTGAACTGAGGTTTGTCTGACCCTGAAGACTTTGATGCAAAGACCTACAAAAATCCAAGGAAGTGATTCCACAGTGTGACCTAGTTGATGAAAACAAAGTGAATTAACAAAGGTGGAAATAATCATACATATAGAGTCAAAAATAATTTTTAAAGAACTTATATTTTTTAAAATTACTGCTTTGGATTTTTAGTGAAACCCTGCTTACCGATGAACAGCCGTATAAACTTTGAATTAAAAGGAATGCATTTATCTTAAGGAATCTCAGTATAAGAAAGATGGAAGTAACTGGAGAGTCTTCCAGATAGACCAAGACAACAACCAAGAAAAGAGAAATATTAATAAATAAATATGAAAAAAATAGTCTCAGATCAATTTAGGAAACTTCTCAGAGAGAATATAACTTTCTAAACATACTCAAAAGGGTAAGGGGATATCGGGAATGGCAAAAAATAATTTACTTCCCTAGAACAAAGAGTCATAATTAGATATAATTGGATGAAAGTGAGGAAAGGAATTTCAGACTGATTGATGTGACAAAAACTTTTTGCTGCCAGTGAGAGGCATTTATAGGTGAGGAATGTTTCCCTACAGAGTTAGAATAAAGAACTTTTATTATAAACAATAAATAACAAAACTTGACTGTGTGAAGCATTAAATGCAGGAAATAGTCTTGCACTCATGTAAGAAACAGTCTTGCCCTGGCAAAATTAAAACTAATCTGTTCTACTTTTACCATTTCAGTTTTTTATGGATTTGTTGTTTTGCCCTTTTTTTTCCCCTATTTCTAGTATTGCAAATGTTGTGGTACTAAGATACAAAAAAACTACAAAGTAGTATGAGCCTTTTAGGAGTTTCATCAAAACATAAAATCATTTCAGGGTTGCACATGCACTCATTTGAGTGAGTGAGGCCCTAATTGGGTCAGTTATGGTCCTAGGTGTTGATAATAGAGGGATGAAAAGATGTGATTCATACCTTCTAAGCCTTCACAGTAAACTACAGAGACAGCTGTGAGGCAGAAAATCATAAAGAGATTTACAGTGGAGGCCAGAAGACCATTAATCACTAAGAAATATGAAGTGACTATAATTCATTCATTTTTTAAAATCTCAACATAGATTTACTCAGTGCCTACCATGTGGCAGGACTGTCATAGTCACTGTATATACAATAAAACAGAGTCCCAAACCCTATTGAAAGAGAATATAAATAAATATACCAAGTAATTAAAACACCGTAGTAAGTGTTATGAAAAGAAGGGCATCGTGACAGGTTATAGCAGAGACTAGAGACATCAGTTCAAAAGAGAGACCTAAGCTAGATGGAATAAGTAAGGGTTATTTCTCCAAAGAAAAAATTGGGTTAGGAAAGACCCCAATTCCTGGCTAGTTTCCCAGGTGGATGATCCCTGAGTGGATTGAGAATACAGGAGGCTTTCTTCAACAACAAAATAACAGTGTGTGATATAACTAAATTCTTCAAAGCAAAATACAGTGTCCAAACTTAAACCAAAAAGGTTTTCCATAATAAAATTTGCCTGTATACTCAAAAGTACTTTCTTCAGTTTTAACTGAAGTAGCAACCCAGGAATATAAAATTGGCTATTTAGCTGTCTAAGATTTCTAAGATATACCCAGGAATAAATAGTAACTGACTCCGTTACAACTAGTAAACAGGACAGGAATGATACCGAAATCAAATTGAGGGTCTGTGTAGTGGTCACATAGCGAAGCACTAAAAATAAAGGGTATGACTTTGGTACTTATTTGCATTACTCATTTAAAAGTTTATATAAGATAGATAGTAAATATACTTAAATACCTTATATGTATTTTTCAAAGCATCAAATAGAGGCAGGAATAGCTAGATTTCATGTGTAAATGGATCTTCTTTTGTGTGGGATGTACAGTAACTCAGGAGTCCTTGCATTTCAGTAAATGACAGGCGAGTCTTAATTTAGATTATTTTCCTATTAGACTTATTCTAGTATAATGTTATTTGAAGTTAACATACGCATACACCTCGATTATTGCAGAACTACCTAGCTTTGAACACAATGCATGTAACATTTATAAGATGAATAGAAAACTGTTCCCTGTGATTGTGAAGGGGTAAACCATATTGCCTGTGACAGAGTAAAGTTTGTTGACAATATTTTCTTCATTTTTTGTAACTATTCATCCAAAATAGCAAAAATAGTTGATAGTAGGAGGAAAGAAAAAAAAAACAGTACAAAAAAAGGAAGAATACTTTGTTTTATCTAACATTTAACTTCACACTTAATATACGAGGGCTGTCTGGAAAGTATCCAGCCATGTAATACGAAAAATAGAGGCATTAATGGCTGGATCTTCTCCCAACAGCCCCCATATTGTAATAATAACAGTTCAAGTTGTCTCCTTTCTCTTAAGACCTGCATCTCCAAGTCATCTCCCTTAACTCCTCTAAGTACTTCTATGGGCAGTGGTGCAGCTTTCAAAATAGCTTTGAAATTAAAAATTCCCCCATCGAAATTCCGTAGGGCCTTGGCCTTTTCAGGAGAAAATGATGTTGGGAGCCTGGGCATGCAGTGAAGGAGCAGCTACTGGGCAGTGGTAAAAGGGCTGGACGAGCAGCTTCTTTCCCAGCTGAGGCCTTGAACTTTGAGTTCTGTTTTTAGAAAATCTAAATCAGGAGCAAATATTTTCGGGTATTTTGCTCCCAGTGTAGCTTTTGCTAATAGAATAGCAAAAGCAAGAGCCATAAGGGAATGCTAAGGAATCCTGGTAATTTAAAAGGGGTAAGATGCTGAACTCAACTGGTTCTTTCTACAGCACACTTGAAGTCATGGATCTCTCTGAGTGTAAGGTGTGCAAACAGACTATCCTAGAGTTCCTGGGAAGGTGGAAATAAGAATGAAAAGGCAACAGTGGTTTTCTCTGACTCCACCTCCAAAGGAATAAAGGAACCCGTAACTCTCTCATATGTTCCTGGCCATTTTGTACTCAGATGTACATACTTAGTATGTTCACAGAGGCTGACAGCTGTGACTCTTGTCTTTCCTATGGGGTACCTTTCGATAAGTAGCAACATCATAGATCATACCCTACTTTTTTTCTTTTTTTTTTTTTTTTAATTCATTTTTATTGTTAGACTTATTGGGGTGACATCTGTTAGCAAGGATTACATAGGTTTCAGGCATACAATTCCACAGTGCATTGTCAACTTGATGCATAATAAGTTCACCACCTAATGTGACCCCTCTTTCCATCACCCTACTTTTTTTCAACAAACTCTGATCCACAAAAGGCGAGTAATTCTTCTCAGGTGCAAGTAAAAACTTCAGACTATTCTGAAAGCTAGTTAGATCATTAATTGCCTTTAAAAACAACCCATATCTGCAATGAGACAGTTACTGCTCTTCGCTCTGCATTCCCAGGTACCCTGGACTTCCTCAATAATATTTGCTGCCCTGTAATTATTGGTATCGCTCTCTTCCCTTACTGAAGAGCTAGTGACGCTGTATTCATCTCTGTATCTTCAGCCCCTAGCATAGTTCACGTTAACACTACAGTTCAAGAACTCTTTGATGAAAGTGTGAGTGAATGAATGGTGGGCCATTTAAAACTAGCATGTTTCATCCACATAATAATGAGTTATTCTTTGAGCATTTTGTGTCAGTAAATTCCTGCTACATATATACACTTACCTTATTTAATCCTCACACAACCCTATGGCATAGATATTATTTCTTAGTTTATCAATGAGAAAATTGAGACTTGAGGTGGTTAGTTTCACAAAGTCTTGAAAGGAATAAGCCTCATAACCAGGATTTGAGGTCATCTAGTCTGACTCCTAAGCTCGTGCCCTAACCAACTCTTACTATACTGTCCTTGTTTTATCTTCTATCTTCCTAAGATGTTATAGGTAATTTCCCAACAGCTGTATTTATTGTCAGCCTTTGTGGTTGAAATAAATATTAGTTTCAGAGCCTTACAGATGCACAGGCTTATTTAAAAATGTGTTCATCCATTGTTTCATTAACAGTTATGTTTCCTGGTAGAAGATACTCCAGAGCAGTCTAATGTCCTAACTCCTTCCTGTAAGTGCTCTATCGAGGGATAGTGCTTCCCATTATGAGTATTGCTGCAACCATGTATTTGCAAATAAAATATGTATACCATTTAGCAATTATCTAAATTCATTATTTGAAGAGAACCTGTTGTGAAATCATTTGTAAAAGTACCCGTTTCCTCTATCTCATCTGTTTTCAATGTTTTTGGTATTATAATTTCAGGTTTTCTTGTAACAAGACAGATCAGTACAGAATATACATTTAAATTAGTCATTTGCATTATTAAAGGAATCTTGCGACAATATTTAGGAATTAAAAATGACATTTGAAATAATTTTGTTTTACTAGTTTGCTTGTGAGAGCAGCTTAGGACCAATGTTTACTATCGGGTTTTATATCTAACAAGAAGGCAACAAAGCTGAAGTGCAGGATTTATGTCACTCCAATTGAACTGTAACTTTGATAGTCATCGTAAGGAATATGCAAAAAGTAAGTGCTTGGGTTGCATTTTAGAATCAATCAGTAAGAAATATATGTTGGAGATTCAGAACCTGAACCACAGTCTAAGAAGAACCACATTTTTCCCCAAGCAAGAAGAAAATATATTTGCATTTTGGAAGAAAATAAGAAATGTAGATTATGTATGTCAGATATTGTCTGCTATACAAACTTCAGGAGATAGGTATGCAAGGCAAGCCTCAGTGTGCAGTCTGAAAAAGTATGCTGTGAAAGGTGTCAGGGCCTTCTGCCTGGAGCTAGTTCTGCATAGTTTCCAAATGGCATTTGTATCTTTTAATTATGTAAAAAGTCACATTGACAGAAATCCACTAGCACATGTGAGAGAATCACATTCTTCTCTGGCCATTCCTGAAATGTGTGTACGTTTTAAAATACATGGTAGTACAGAGAGGTCAAATCTTAGAAAGGCTTGACTTTTTTGTTAAGGGAAAAGATAATGGTGGTAGGAGAATACCACATGTTACATTAGATGTAGGACCTAAGTCTTTCTTCTAGTTCCCCTATCTGCTGTCAAAAGCGAAAGTGACTTAACTGAGTGATAAAGTAACTTTTGGTTTATTCACCTCAAAAATGATGAAATGTTTATATTGGTTAATGTGATTTCCTCTAAAGTCTTCACATGGCATTTTGATACATTCATGTTACATATTATACACTTTCTCCAAATGTATAATAAACTTCAATCTGCAATTGTTTTCTACTCAATCACACTCCAGACACACTGAACTCACAGTCCCCAAATGGCCATGCCCTTTCACTTGTAATTCCCACAGCCTGGAATGTCCTTCAGGTCAACTCCACAAATGCTTATTTGGGCATCTACTATGTACCAGACACTGTTCTGGGGCCTAGAAAACAACACTAAGAAGATCCTTCTGTCTTGAGTTCAGAGTCTAGTAGTAAGGGAGATGAGCATTTAAGCAAATAATAATAATGTATGGAGATATACACAAAATAGAAATATACACTAAGAACAGAGACAGCATGAAGAATACAGATGGACAAGGTGGGGACAGTAAAATTTTTTTTTTAATTATTTGAAGAAATGCAATGGGGAGAGTATCTAAAGACCAGGTTGGAATAAGCAATGGCCTATCTTCCCCTCCTTTTCAACTTGCAGACTCCAACTCATCTTTTAGGATCAGCTTGGATATCTAAACGACCCCTCCTCTGTGGGCCCTATGTGATTCTCTCAGATTGTGTCCCTTCCTCTTTGCTCCCATAGCACTTTACACAGAACTCTATTAGTATACGTATCAGTGTATGCAAAATTTTTGTTTATGCCTTTGTTTTCCCAACAAGACAATGCATTCCTTGAGGGCTGGCATCATTACACGCAAGCATAGATCCTACATCTCTACAAGATTTATTGAATTAATTACTTAGTTAATTCACTATTAATTAACCATGTGCCAAAAACCACAGTTTTACGTACATCCTTTCATCCTTACAACAACTGTTATGAGAGTAAATATTGTTCTCATTTCCACTTTACAGACAAGAAAACTGAGAAAATGAGAGTCTAAGCATCTTGCCAAAAGTCATACAGTTAGTATTGAGCTTTGAAGCCAGATTGAAGCCAAACTAAGATTCTAATGACAAAGAAAATAATCAATGAAAGAAGTTTCCTAGAGAATAAAAGTGGGAGTGGGAGCTAGAATATTAGTTAAGAAGATTTAGTAGAAGAGTTTTGGCCTTGTAGGTGTCAGGCTCTGTGTTAAGTACCTTGCTGAGGTAATTCCACTTAAAATAATTCCATCCTCATGTAATCCATGAGACATAGATACCTCACTGAAAAAAATCAAGTTTCAGGAAAGTTAAATTTCTTTCCCAAGATCACACAGATAGTACTCACTAGCTAGGCCATAAACTGAGATCTCTCCTAGCATTTTTCATGTGATTCTTAGAGAAGACTGGAAAGATGAAGATAAAGAGATTTTGAGGTAGAGAAAAGATTATCCAGAGGATATTATCAATTAGAATTTTCAGACCTAGTGGTTAGGGTAAATTTAAAGGTCTGGGGATATTTGGGGACAGCAGCTGTAAGGACTTTTTTTTTTAAGCCAGGTAAAATTGAGTAAATAGGGTTAATGAACATTAGTTAGGGGACCCAACTAAGGTTAGGGTACACAAATTTGTGATGAATCCAATAAGTACATTTTTAAAACTTTGTTCAACTATTTTTGCTATCCAGGAACAAAGACAGTATTAGGGATTAAACTGTGAGCAATGGGCAGTTGTGGGAGTTGGGAGAGAGTGGAGGGGAAGGACTCTCCATGGACAGCAAAGACTTGAAGAAATGGCTGTTCATAGAT
Source organism: Lyroderma lyra (assembly GCA_004026885.1). NCBI lineage: Eukaryota > Metazoa > Chordata > Mammalia > Chiroptera > Megadermatidae > Lyroderma > Lyroderma lyra. The sequence goes on along the minus strand of PVJL010001002.1, from coordinate 152,381 downwards.
CCTAATCTGAGGAGCTGGATTTCACCCCATGTGTCTTAGCTTTCCCGGCTGCGATAACAGAACACCACAGGTGGGGTGGCTTAAACAATAAACATTAATTTCTCACAGTTCTGGAGGCTGGAAGTCTGAGACCATGGTGCTAGCATCATTGGAATTGGGTGAGAGACTTCGGAGGTTGCAGGCTGCTGACTTCTGTTGTAGCCTCACAGAGAAAAGAGCTCTTTCCTCTTTGTCCCCTTATAAGAGCATCAATCTCATCACCACAAGATTGCATCCCAACCTCCCAAAGATTCCACATGCAAATACCATCATGTTGGGGATTAGACTTCAACATATGAATGGGGTGGGGGGTACACAAACATTCAGTCAATAGCACATGCAAATTAAATCCAACTTTCTTCCTATATCAAACCTGAACCCTCTCAGGTTTCATCTGATGTCACTGTAAATTCATGAATTTAATCTCACATGTGGCTTTTATGCTGTTGGGCAATTATACTTCACTTCCTAAGTCTCATTCACTCTTCCACTCCCACTCTTCATCTCTCTCACCTGATGACCATGCTTCCTATTTCATCCAAGAAATACAAGCAATCAGAAAAAAAATCTCACCAGCACCCATCCCTGCATGTATGCATTCACCCGCATCATGTGCAAATGCTCTGCTTTCCATCCTGTTACTATGACCTGATCATGCTCCTCCCTAAGGCCAACACCAGCCTTTCTTCCTTTCTCAAGTACACGCAAGTGATCCTCTAACCATCCTCCCATTTCTATTTTGGTCATCAATTTTTCCCCTTTTCTACTGAATCATTTCTATCAACATCAAACATCAAGCATGCTGTCATTTCTCTCATCTTAAACAAAACTCAAACCTTTACTTGCATTTATATCCCCATTCAGTTTTAGCTGCCACCATATTTCTGTGCCCTTATGGAAAATCTCCTCACAAGAGCTGTTCTTGTGCTCCACTTCCTCTCCTCCCATTCTCTCCAAGTCCTCTTCATTAGGTTTGCCACTCACTATTACACTGAAACTGTTCCTATCAAAGACACCAATAGCCTTGGTGTTATCAAATGCAACAATTCATTCCCATCCCTCATCTTCTTGGACCTATCAGCATTTGACACAGTTGATGTTGCCTACCTCTTTGAAACTCTGGCTTCCTGAATACCACACCCATGATTTTTTTTCCTTTCTCACAAAGTGCTCCTTATTTGTCTGCTTTGCTGATTTGTTCTAATCGCCCCAACCAAAATCTATTCATATTTAATGCCTTTTAGAATAAATTATGTGGTTCATTTTGTAGCAGACATGATTTTCTAATTTTATACTCTTTTCTGTAATTCAATGAACATTTATTCTTTGAGCTTATACCAACTGGCTAATGGAGGAGCCTCAGAGATATGTGTGGTAAAGGGAAGCCATTGTGGGACTGCCAGATGTAATCTTCACAGGTAATCTAGTCACTCATTGGATCTTGTGTGTCCTCTCTGTTGCAGTGTGTTCCTGCCATCCAGTTGGATCTGCTGCCCTTCCTTTCAGCTCAGTGACCTTCTGTGACCCCAGTAATGGTGACTGCCCTTGCAAGCCTGGGGTGGCAGGGCCACGCTGTGACAGGTGTATGGTGGGATACTGGGGCTTTGGAGACTATGGCTGCCGGCCCTGTGACTGCGCAGGGAGCTGCGACCCTCTCACAGGAGACTGTATCGGCAGGTGAATGAGCATGGCTCTTGTTCTCATGTATGTCTTTCAGAGTCTTTTGGAGATCTAACAGTGATATGGAAAAATCTTGCAGGCCGTTAGTGGAGCAAAGATGTCTTTGCACATCTCCTTAAATAATTTTTGCCACATTGCAGAGTCAAGTCCTTTTTTCTTACAAAATTCTAGAGATGATCTAATTTATTTTGCAAAATAAGTTATTGTTTTTAACAATAGACCCTTAAAACACAATTTATTTCTGAAAAGTGAAAGGATAGAAAGGTAACCGATAAGATATAAATTTTTATAAATATATCCATTTCATTCAAGTTCTGAGAAATTCTTTAAGTTCTTCATCATTTTCTATTTTATTAGCAGCACAGACATAGACTGGTATCATGAAATTCCTGACTTCCATTCCACGCACAATAAGAGTGAGCCGACCTGGGAGTGGGAGGATGAGCAAGGATTTTCTGCACTTCGACATTCAGGTGAGACAACAGACATAACTGGATATTGTATTTCCAAGTTTGGTCTTAACTAAGAGTGATCCATAACAAACCAGCAAACAGCTTCTGGATTCTAAAAAGGGAACTCTTTAGTTCTGAGGTTTTAATAAAGTAGTGACCCCCTAAAAATATTTATAGTAAGTATAAAACTATTAAATATAACTAAAGGGTATTTCAGCAAACTTTTATTTTTTTATTATTAGAGTAACATAAGTAATTAGTATAGAAAATTTGGAAAATGCAAAACATCACAATAAAAAAATTATCACCCAAATCTCATTACCACACTTTTAAACTTTGGTTTGTTTCCTTATTCCCTAAAACATGCTGTTTCACACAATTGAGAGCTAACTGAATGTATCAGGTTAAGAAATGTACAGATCCATTTGAAGAAAAAATATTCTTACTTATTCTACAAAGCAAAAGTGTGCTGTGAACTCCTTATATGTTTATAGCTTTTTTTCCTTTTTTAATCTTACGTTTTCTTTTTTCTTGTTTATAGGTTTATTACAACTAGAAAACAAAAATAATTTTATAAACTAAATATAAGCTAAGTGATAAAACAAATAAAATTCAAGTTAATATTAATTAAATATGAAAGATTATTTTTTACTGAAGCCAAAAGACAAAAATATGGTTCTTTGAATTTACCCAGTCTGTACTATTTCCTCTGACTCAGTTTTACTATGACGTTTACCTGACCTTTCGTTTAAAGGACCTGCTGTGATGTTGGTTGGAACACAATTTCTGTGTTCACCCCGCCTCTGTTCTTTTCTTGTAGAAAATTGAGTGGTTCTATTTAGCAACAACTCGCTCCTTAATACAAACATAAATGTTGGCATGGAATCTCATGTCAGTGTTTGGTCATTAACATGCTCAGCAAATAATCCAAATTGTACTTGAAATAAGTTTAAAATATTTTTTGTTATTAAACACTACAAATGCCAAAAATGTTATATGAAAACCCATATACACACCTTCTAGTGTTACCAAGTTTTACACTTTGCCATTGTTTCATGTTATGATTTAAATTTTAAAGTGTTACAGATAATGTTTGAAGACCCAGGTACGCCAATCTAATCTATACGCTCACTAACCTCCCTTACTCCACAAAAGAACCACTGGCCCACAAAGACTAAAATATCTATCATCTGTCCCTTTTCAGAAAATGTTTACTGACCCTTGTTCTAGGGTGCAATCTAGACACTGCTGGGTCATGGGTATGCTGAATGTCAAATTTACCACATATTGCCAGAGAGCTCTCTTGAAATGGTTTACAGATTTGCATTCCACCAGCCAAGTATGACATTCTGTTGTTCCACATCCTCATTAATACTTGTATTTACTTAACAAACTTTTACATAGCACATACAAGGGGCCAAGCACTAATCTAACTCATTAACTCAGGCACAGTTTAACTCATTTAAGCGTTATTGGACTTCTAAAGCTAATGTTATCAAACTTCACAATTTTTGCTAATCTAATGGATATAAAATAGGATCCTGCTATTTAAAATTGCATTTTTCTGATTACTAACAAGTTTGGTAACTTTTAATGGTTTCTTAGTCATTCAGGTTTCCTTTTTTGTGAATTTCCTATTTGCAATTTTCTTACAAATTTGTAGAAGTTCTTTATGAATTTATTCGTTCATCCAACAAATATTTATTGAGTACCCATACTATGCGCCAGTGCTATAAATGTAATAATGGAGCAAAACAGACAAAAATCCCAGCCTTCGAGGAGTCTATCATAGTCTTGTAGAGGAAGACAGCTAATAAGCAAATAAGGAAAAAAATATTTTATATACATATAATGATATTTAGTGTAATAGAGAAATAAAGCAGGAATGGGAGATAAAAGGTGCTTGTCAGGAAAATACTTTTAAATAGGGTGTTCGTACAAAAGGTGACATTTGATTAAAAAGTCTCAAGGAGGTTAAGGGGGTGAGCTTACAGAAAACAGAGGGAAGAGAGTTTAGGCAGAAGACATACCAAGTGCAAAAAAAGCCCTGCAGTGGGACTAGGCCTGGCTTATTCAGGGAGCAGTAAGGAGACCTGTGTGGCTGGAACAGAGAAGATACCACAATTTAAATACATTGTCATAAAGAACTTATGGACCCTTCAAGAATCAAGAACCCGAATTTGTATTTGTAATTCCATATCATGATTGTTTTTACTCAATATAATCTTAGGATCATTGTTCAATGGTTTCATTTTCATTCACAACAGAAAATAAGGTGGGAAATAAGATACTATGGCATTGTATTTATGAATATCTTTTGCATTTGAAAAAGAAAAAAATCTTTTCCGTTTTTTTGCTTAATGCTATATTGTCTAAATTCTACAATATCAACAAACACTTTTGAAAGCTTCCTTCTATTTTTCTAACACAATAATTTCCATAATTCTCAAACTTTGTCTGCTAAGCCAATCTATAAAAATCAAGTTTTTAGGACATTTGTTAAGCTAGTTGTCATGTTACTAGGGAGCTGGCAGCACACTAATTAAGCGCATAACATGCTGGCATCAAAATGACTCCAGACTCTCACGTCCACAACAGCTGTTAGGTCTGCGATGTCCCCAGACAGCCTCTGAAATTAATCTGGATGAGCTCCAGATTGAGGAAGACATTGTTCTGTTTCCTTCTAAACAGCAGTGTTCCCACTGGGTATAGACTAGCACTCTAGGGCACCTTTTTTTCAACAGAAAAAGTAATGATCACTTTCCTAAGCACTGTGGTTCATATACATCAAATATATGTGCCTATCTACTTAATTCCCTACCGTAAGTTTCCACAACTAGAAATGTAATATCCTATACCAACAAGATTCTCTTAATTTCTACCAATTCTTATAAGACAGAGAATATCAGATGTAAAATTTCACTTCCTGTACAACAAAACTGGCTTTAGCTAGTGCCAAAGAACTGTAAATAATTCTCTCTCTCCCTCCTTCCCTCCCTCCCTCCCTCCCTCCCCCTCCCTCCCTCCCT
>PVJL010001002.1:0-147081 GCA_004026885.1 Lyroderma lyra | reverse complement strand
AAAGAAAGATCTTCAAATAACAGATTTATATATGTTCTTAGACGCTGAAGGACTAAAGAAAAGAACATTATATTGAGGAATAACATGTGCCTTTTAGAGTTCCATTAGGTTTTATAGCAGGGAAATTAACATACTCTCCTGCTTTGCTGGAACTCAAGTTCCCACAATTTCTGAATGAGTAATCCCTTCTGCTATATTTAGATATAAGCAATATTATTTAACAAATCACAACAGTTCATTTTAAACACCTTTTATTTCTCTTTCTCACAATTTAATTCCACTGTGATTTTCTACTTGCAAATCACATTCTCTGTTTTCTAGACAAGCTTTAGTTATAGCCACTTTGTCACCATTTTCCACATTGCTATGTCTATCCATGCCGTCTCACCGGAATCATACTCTCATTTCCACTTGGATGTTCCGTCAGCATCTATAACTCATTATATTCTCCTCATACTAGACCTCTGGTGTGTTTTGCCTGCCCAGATCCATTCCTCTTCTTTCCTGCTACAACCCAATTTTTCTTTGAGGAACCACTCCCCCCGACCCCGTCCCCATTTAATACAGTCTTGGAGAGGCCAATCAGATGTTCTCTCCCTGGAATTTAAATCTTGAGCTGAAAGTGACAGTCTGAAAATGATTAGAGTTTATGATTCCAATGATGAAGCCACAAAAGAGACTTCATCCACAAAAGAGGACCAATAGTTTCTAGATCCCTGGGGCTCTCCTGATTCTTGTCCTTTCAGAATTCCAGTTCCTCAGCTTTTTCTCCTTTCTATGAACTACTCCATATCCTTTCAATAATTACGTTAGAAAACTCATTACTACCAAAAAAAAAAATCTTAAAATATACATCCCTGAATGCCTTTCTTTTCCTAACTTCCCTATTTCTGGTAGTGATACTATAATCCTCTGTCACCTTGGCTGAAAACTTCAAGTTCATTTTTGTTTCCTCTTCCCTTGACCTCATCCAACCCACTGACAAAATTTGTAGGCCCTAACTCTACAGCATCCCTTGATATTTCTCCCTATCTAGACCCATAGCCACCTACCTCTCAGACTCCCATTCCATCTCTCTTAGAGAGACAATATAGTGGAAAGATCAGGCGCTTCAGATTCTCCCAAATCCAGGCTTAAAATCTGGCTTCTCTACTCATTAGTTAGCTATGCTACCTGAACAAGCTAATTAACTTCTCTGGACCTTCATTTTTTATTTTTTTTTATTTTTATTATTTTTTTAAAATATATATATTTTTTGTATGTGGATATTTCCCTGACTGGGAAACGAACCCAGGACACAGCGCTAACAGCGCCAGTGCCGAAGCCTTAAGCCTCTACACCACCAGGGAACTCCCAGAACCTTCATTTTTTAAATACCTGCCTACCTCATATGGTTTTATAAATATTAAAGATCATATGAATAAAATTCCTTATATAGTTTATGGTATATAATAGTTGGCACTCAATTTGGTTACTGTTGCTATCAGTTTTACTAGCTTCTAATTTGTCCCTGCCTTCTTTCTCTCCATTTCAATACTTTTGATGTTGTAATGCCAGATTAATGTATGTGTATGTGTGTGTGTGTGTGTGTGTGTGTGTACGTGTATAAGTATTTTAAATTCACGTTACCTCTTTAAGCTAATAGCTTTGAAAATTCCCCTTTATCTAACAAGTTAAATTCAGACCCTAATTGCATATCAATCATGGTCCTCCATGATATCTTCCACTATTCTTTATTCAGCCTGTACCCAGAATAAACAAAAGCACTGACTCTTCCATGAACACTCTCTTCCCTTTCTCTCTTACATTTGTTTGCTCATTCTTCTGTCTCTATATTCCTGTCAAATTTCTATGTTAGAATTGTATATGAGTAAATAAATGTAAAACAGTTAAAATAGTGCCTGACATATAAGTATTCCTCAGTCAATGTAACCTGCTGTTATGACTGCTCAATGCCTATGAAATGCAATTGAGGACAAGAGGGGAGGGGTGAGGGAATTATATCAAATTGTTACATCAGTAAGAATAAAAATCCTATCCATTCTGGGCTCTAGGAATATAAAGATGAATATGACATAACCAGTGTCCTCAAGGATCACAGACTACAGAGGAAACAGATACATAAATAAGTATGAGAATGCTATATATAGACTATGTACAAAGTCATTTTGAAAGTCTTCCACAGGGTCTGGCATCTCTCACACATAATTATAATACATGATTTTAACTGTTGGTATAAAGTAGTCTACTTATTTTTCAAAGTTCATTTCAAATCTTTCTTCAGCCATGAAGCCTTTCCCCATCTTCCCAAACATGTAACCCTCCCACCCAAGCATATTATTCCTGCCTTAGAACACTTCCCACTATTTATACACTTGCTTCATTCACCTTACTGAACTGTATCCCTTAAGACAAGAATTACCTCTTGCTCATCCTTATATACTCTGATGTATATGAGGGCTGTCTGGAAAGTATCCAGCCATGTAATATGAAAAACAGAGGCATTTACGGCTGAATTTTTTCTGGACAGCCCTCATATAGCACCATGTCCTATATACCATAGGTTATCAATAAATACTTGTGAATTAGATGGCATTACCTTCAAAGGACTGCCGAATTATTTTATTTTGGTGAACATTAATTACAAAAAGATAATTGTCTTTTCTATAGGTAATCCATTTAATTGTTCCTTTCTATTAGCATGGACTATTAATTAATATTTATTACAACATCAATTACAAGCATGAAAATATATTACTGCTTCTACATTTCTGTATTTCTCTTAAATCAATACTTTATTGGTTAATAACTATTTCAATTAAGAAAGTGACTCTATTTCTTTTGAATGACTTTTCATCTTTTCTAAGTATGTATGGATTATGTTATATGAATTACTCAAGCCTCAAAGAGTTATGCTACCTGGATTTACTTGATCTCTTTTTTGTTGTTGGTTGTAAATAACTAACACTATTTTTCATTTAATTTCCGTAGGTAAATGTGAATGTAAGGAACAAGTGTTAGGAAATTCCAAGGCATTCTGTGCAATGAAATATACATATGGTAAGTTTGAAGTCCTTGGATGCTTCTAAGAATCCATTCAAACTAAGTACAAAGAGATTGTAGGAAATGGAAGGCCTCATGCATGACATTCTCAATAAATCAAAGCATTAGTCTTGTATAGTAATACTAAACACAGTGTTCTGGTCTTGGCCGAGGTTTTCCTAATAGAGATAGTGTTGAATGTCCTGGTGAGTGAAAGAGGTAACGTTATCCTCCTATAAGGAAAAGAAGCAAAGAACAAAAATGAAAAACAAACAAATAGGATTCATAATCCATTTTCATGAATGCTTCTTGCCTTAGTAATCTAAAAGGGAAGTCTCTAGCCACTTGTATGGTTCCTGTGGCAGTTTAATCAGGTAATACTAAGCAGAAATCAGTTTAAAGCAGTATTTCATAGAGATTAAGAACTCAGGCTTTAGGCTCAGTCCTATACAGGATGTGATTTCTGGTTTATTGTGTGGGTAACTTAACATCTCCAGACTTCCTCATCTGTAAAATAGGGATGATGTTACCTTCCCCATGAAATGAGATTGCTTTGTACATACTAAATGCTCAGTACCTGGTTGGAGGGAAGAAAAGGACATATATTTGTGAGGTACGGAGATGAGCTGTCTGCCTGAATTTCTTCCCTGCCCTCTATATACTCTAAACTACTCTGCCTCTCAAATACCAGGAAGTTGTAGCATAGAGACAAAGAAAAATGTCACTTCCCTAAAGACTATTATCATCTTCAAGTTCTAAATGACCTTATGTTTGCTATTAAATACGTTAAATATCTTGCCAACATACTCTTGACTTGTGTCTAGGCTTTTTATTGTTCCATAATTTAAAGGGCCTAAAATATGCATTACAATGAGAAGAAAATTTTAAGTCATAATTTGTGAAACCAAGTGTTCAGGTTCTTGGTAACACTGTATTTAATCTCATACAAAATAAAAAAGTAAATGTTAAAAACTTGATAAGTCTTATCTAAAATTACATGCCTATTTACATCTTTTAACCGGCAAACTTGAACAAATAATAGAATAAAAATTTGGAAATGTATAGTGCCTAATGAGGAAAAATCTGTTTAAAGGGAATGGAATTTACTATCAAAAGCAAACAAAAACAAAAACAAAAAACAGTTAGTTCAAAGTCAGTTCAGTGGAAATTGGTCTTCATTATCACATAGGTTGGTAGCTCTCTGACTGAATTTACAAATGACCATATTGGCATCTTTTAATATACTATATCATGTTCTGCTTAATAGAATTTGAATGCTCTTAATGATGTAATGAAATACTTTGGTCTTATTAAGTGCAATATACCTATAGACTTGGGGGTGGGGGAAGATTTCTCCCTGCCACCTCTATTCTTTTGCTTAATGGAAAAGGCTTAATTTATTTTATTATTCCTTTAGCAAATACTTATTGAGCTATTATAATGAAGAGACAAGGTCCCTGCTATCTTTGAGCTTGCAGTCCAGTGAAAAAATATTATTGAGCATTGGCCATGTGTGAAGCACTGTGCTATCTGTATACCCTTCAGGCAATTATCTCATCAGGCTTCTATCCAAACTCTGTCTCTAGCCTCTAGCCAATCATGCAAACTCAAGCAGTTCACTCCATTTCTTAAAACTTGCCTCTTCATACATAAAGCAAAACTGGATGAGTTCTTAAGTCCCTTAGAAGTCTAAAATTTGGTGATTCCATAAAGACTATTAGCCATATTTTTAGGATATGGGACCAACCGGGATAGGTTCTCTCATTACATAGAGTCTCCCATCAAGATACAGATTAGCCAGTAAGAACTCTCCTAATAATATAGAATATTGCATCTAATGTTCCTCATTTCTACTTTCTTTCCCACCCCAGCTTATTCCATTACTTAATCCCCCCAACCCCAACATCCATTTCATAGATGTTAGAGCATAATAGAATTAGGAGTCATACAGAATACTGAAGCTTTGCCATCATGTAGGACAGCCTTCCTAAACCCTGTCGGCTTGCATTTTACACCAGGGGAAAAAGGTTAAGTAATCAGTAGAATTATTTAATCTCTTTAGAATATTAAAATATATCCTGGCAATAGCATTTGCTCTTTGCCATAACATTATTCAGTTTGCCAGAAGAGGAGACTATAGTTAGAATCTAAATAAAAACCAGGATAACAATTCTACATCCCATGCATCTTCTTTCTGTTTAGATTTGAGAGCTGAATGTGTTTAAGATTATACTTGTAGTAAGCAAATGGCTAATATTCTCTTAGCATAGTTATAGGGAAGTGATGGAAGTTGAAAATGTCTAAGAAAGAGTATAGTTAATATAAATGAGATGAAGCCAGTGCAAAATCGATGAGCCTAATGATTTTTAAAGCAAATTTCCACATTCTTGTCAACATTAACTCACTTTTCCAGTATACTCTGAAATGTATAAAGTTGTTGTTCAAACCTCAAAAGATAATATGAAATTCTGTGCATTTTGACTTTTGGAATTGTGTGTTACAGTGCTAAAAATAAAGATTTTATCAGCGCATGATAAAGGATCTCATGCTGAGGTCAATGTGAAGATAAAAAAAGTCTTGAAATCTACCAAATTGAAAATTTTACGAGGAAAAAGAACATTATATCCAGAATCATGGACTAACAGAGGCTGCACTTGTCCAATCCTTAATCCTGGTGAGCATTAAACTTTTCTAGTTATTATACTGTCTTTTCTGTGCTGATTTGCTGTTTGCCTCAAGACTCTGAACCACAACCTAAATAAACCCAGCAAGAGCTTCTCTCCTTTTCACATCTGAATTCTGGGGGAAACCCAGATGGGATTCTTTGAACTGACATCAAAAAATTATTTCTCTTCCAGGTGCTCTGTCAAAGTACAATATTTTAAAATCCAGCAATATAATATCCTCTGTCCTAAAAGAAAAGACTCAGATTGGTTCCAGGTGTCAGCAGCATGGAAAGCACTTTCATGAATTTATCTGCCACTAACATTTTATCTGAAAGCTAGGTCCTATTATGATGCCCTGGATAGAACTTGCTCCCAAAGGAAGTTCAAATGCAAAATTTCATCTGTGCAAATAATATTGAATTCATTTTTTACTATTGCATGAGAAGCATCTGTTTCTCCTGGAGAGAAAACAACTCTCAAGTTCTCATTATCTTGTTTTTCATTAAGTGACCATTCTGGTTTCAAACTAGAAACAGCAGAAATAAACAAACAAGCAAGAAAAAAAAAACAACCTGTAGAATCTTAGAGAAATTTGTGGTTTCTCTAAGCAATGGAGTAAAATTTGCATCTTAAAATGTTATGGCAGAGGTAGAGTCAAGCAAGTAAGCATGAGACTCATACCCAAGTACACTCTTCATACTGTGTCATATGGTGCTTATTTCTCTGCCTCCCTCCTAAATTTGAGGACAAAATTTAGACTTTTTATCATAGTGTCCCAGTACATACCATTAGTACCCAAAAATAGTAACATAGTTTTCAGATAGTAACTTCTAGCAAAACAAAATTTTTTTAATCCTCTGTATTTCCCTGTTCATGTAGTTGCTGTGTCTTAATGGCACTGTTGAAACAGGTGCATGATTTCTCTTTTGGATAGAATTTCTTCCATATATAACTATGGGAAATTACAGTTATGTTGATAAAAAGTCATTTGTGGACTTTGATAAATAAATTTGAGAGAAACAAACAGATAAATTAGAGAGAGAGGAAGGAAAACTAACAATATCCCCCCAACCTAAACCATCTGAACAATAATGTACAAACTCTTTATTTCTACTGTTCACTAATCTTTCCCACCCTTTTATACCTCTTCAGTATTTTAATTTAAATGTTAATAAATAAAAGGAAAAAGACATTTTAAATAAATAAATATAGTTTCAAAGAACAAATGAAATAATCAGAATCTTACGTTTTGAATACAGGAAACAAAGAGTTATTAATCTGTGCTCTTTTTTTCCCAAAGATCTCTCTGCACAAGAGCTCTTCCTATAAGCACTTTCTACTATCTTGGCAAAAGAAAAAAAAAATCTGCCCAGTTTTTTACCAAGACATTAAAAACAAAAAGCTTTGACCATCTGAGCCACCCTCCAGGAAGTGAACTATACTTCCTAATCAGACTCCTGCCAAACAGTCAAAGAATCAACTGATTTCACCACAATTGAAAACATAAGCGCAATTATTCAAAGAATTCTTAAAAACATGTTTACTTGCTTTGAAGAAAAGACTGGAACCTGCCAAAGCAAAACCAGACACTCTTTCATTTCACTTTGTTTTTCCCATTTTTACGAGTTCAATAGCCAAGGCCAAAGAAAGCTGATAAGAAAATTCTGAAACCTTACACGTCAACTTATTTTCTTTGCTACTTTTGAAAAGGAGCAATCTAATGGGGCATCCCTGCACATTCATTCATTCCTACATTCACATATAGTTTTACTCGTTCATTAATTATATATTTTCAAATGTCAAGGATAGCACTGAAATATTATATTTTATTTTTTATGAATACAAAATAAACTTTGTACCCTCTAACATGGAGCAACGAAGATGTCAAAAGCATAGAGATAGGAAAATAAAATGTAAATGCTAACAAGTGATGCAACAGATAACATTGCTTTCCATGCTAATTTTTGGTATGATGCTGCTCCATAATTTATGGATTTATTCAGTATCATTTTTATTAGTTTAATTTACATTCATACTTTAAATTAATGGCAAATTCCTATGGTATTTGTTCTGTTTATAGTTTCAAAGTAAATTCATTTAAAATACTAGATTTAACATTGAAGTTTCCTAAAAATTATTTATTGTATTTTTTATTGAGGATTTTATTATTTCAGAGATAATACAAACAATATCAAGAGCATTTTATTTTAACTAGTCTTTTAGTTAAATATTAGGATTCCTTTTCATGCAGAAGCTAAGGTTACCCTTTAAAAATTTTAAATACCTTATAATCCACCTTATATTTGTGCTCTCCAGTGGTTAAACGTCTCTGTCATTATTTCCCTTTTATTTCTCTTCTTTAGAAAACATCACATAGCTATCTACAAATTCAGGATTGACTTATTCTAATAATCTTTTAAATAACACTTTTATTATTATAGAAGCAATTTAAATACATTATAAAAATTTAGGGGAAAATTTTAAATTTCACACTTCTGCCCCCTCCATGTTAACATCTTAGTGCAAATCCTTCTGAATCTTTCTCTGTGCACATATATATTGTATTTTTTAACCAAAATGAAATCACAGTATATGTTCCATTCTGCAACCTGCTTTATTCAGTTAATAATCTTTACCTTCTATTTTTAGTTTACTATTATATAATCTAATATTCAGACCATATTCCAATTTTTCAATTGATCCCAAAATGTCCTTTGAGCTGGTTTGTCCTTGCCAGTATTCAATTCAGGATCACACACTGTATTTGGTTTTTAAGTCCCTCAAGTATCTTATTCAAGTACAGCTCCCTTTTTATTGTTGTTGAAGAAACCAGCCAGCTGTCCTATAGATTATTCTCCTTTTTTATATTTGTTGGTTGGTTTCTTGTGGTGTCATTTAACTTGTCCCTCTACCTCTTATATTTCCTGTAATCTCTAATGAAAAGCTTGATAAGTTCAAGATAAACATTTTGGCTAGAATTCATTACATCTCATATTGTGTACTTCATTAAATCACATCAGATGATATACAGTACCTGGATGACCCATCAGTGTTGCTAAACTTGATCCTTGGGTTAGATTCATAACAGTGTGGTCACTCCATTGGGCAATTTTGTTTCCCCCTTTTTTTGGTGGGGGGTGGTTCCCTGGCTGGGAATCGAACCCAGGTTGCAGTGCTGAGATCGCCGAAGCCTAGCCACTACACCACCAGGGACCCCCCGCCCCTTGTTTTCCCTTTTGAGACTAGAAAATAATGAGTGTGATGTTACTTTGGTCACTATACAAACATCAAGTTTCCTATTAACCATTCACTTAATGATTTTATCACCATCGGTAATCCCTTCCTGAACCAGTAATTTTATTAGAGTTTGAGAAATAATGTTTTCTAATTCTAATTTCCTTCATTTATTAGTTGACATCCTTCTGTAAGTTGACATTCTTCTCTTCCAAGCTGGGTTATTATGTTACTATGAAATACAGTTCTATTGTAAAGGCAGAATAAATGCTAAATTCTTTTCTTTTAATTTCTAATTTTTAAAGTAAAAAGTGGTTTTAAAGGCCTACCTCAACAGATGACTAATTAATTTTTCTCTGAATTTTTCTTTTTTGAGTATCATTTTGGAATTACGGATTTTTGTTGATTTGGTGTGTTTCAATACACACCATTATGTTTCTTGGTGCTCAAATTATCCCAACTTCAGTAAGTTATAACCCCTTCTTGCTCGCTCTTGTGTCCTTTTAAAATGATCCTCATTAATATTTGAAAGCTTCCTTGCTCAATCAGATGTCAAAGTGCTGCTACTACTGGGACACACTGAACACGTTTCTTAATCTTGCCAAACCTCAGTTTTTTCATTTGTAAAATAAGAAGAAAAATAATACCTACTGCATGAGTTTATTTTCCAAATTAATGAGATAATACACATAAGGCAGCTGGTATTGCCTATTACTCCCTGTTTCAACCATGAATATATGAAACCATGAACCATGCATGTATAGAACTGCTGAAGTCACATCTCCCCCCTTCAATAAATTATGATATTATAGACCCTTTTGTTCTCTTTTAGGTTTGGAGTACCTTGTAGCAGGACATGAGGATGTAAGAACAGGCAAACTGATTGTGAATATGAAAAGTTTTGTCCAGCACTGGAAACCATCTCTTGGAAGAAAAGTCATGGATATTTTAAAAAGAGAGTGCAAGTAGCAATAAAGGTGTATAGCACATAATGGCACTTCTCTATGTGTAACTCACAAATTTAATGGAAAGGAGACCTCAAAAATAAAACTGGAATTTTTTTAAGTGCCAAAATGTATAGAAATGTTCTAATGCATGGGCCTTGTCTAACCTATCTTTTTTGAGCCCATGTTTAAAAACAGTTGTTTGCATAGAGGAATGAAAAAAATCCTATACTGATACCTGTTTTCTATGGAATTGATTCTGAAATTCATAACTATTAAGAATATTTTAATAGCAGTATGATATTTAGCAATAATCCATTAAGGGCAATACATATAACAAGGTCTCTTCCCAGCTTCAAATATGTTACTACTTACATCTGTACTACTTAAAGTAATTAAGATTTTAAGGAATTCCCCAACACTATCAGAAAAGGTGTTTCTTAAAAAGAACCTTCTCTTGTGTGACATGTATGAACTTTAGTCTGTGGGGTGTTAAATGGAACCTCTCCACATCTATATAGTGTTTCTTTGTATAAAGCACTTTACTACCTACCATTTGTGTTGTGAAAGTTTGGAGACTGCTGTTGAAACAAAGAAAAGGGTGTGTAAGAAAGAAAACCTACTGAAACAGAAGCATTTGTCCACTGCATGTGTACAAAAGCAACTGTATAAAGGAAGTTGTACTGTTTAACTCTGAACACCTGGAGAAACTATGTGAAGATGCAACCTTACAGAATACTATGTTTTCATGAAGTCTCAGCTTCAGGCTAGAGTTTAGTTTCCACATAGGATGAAACTTTAAAAAAAAAAAAAGAGATTATAAAAGAAATCGTAAGTGTAGAAATATGCTTTGGTAAAGAGAAAAATGGACTTTAAATTTTAAAAAGCTCATTTATTTTGCAATGCACTTGTATACACTTCAAAAATTATTGCAGACACAGAATTTGTTTTATTTTTGTGTTTAGTATTTAAACCTGAATATTGAAATAGTTTCCTCCTTTTCTTTATTAACGGTATCTGGTCATTTATATTTACTCATATTTGGACAACATGTTATGTGATAGTTCACCAAATTACAGTTTTTCATTATTATTCCTCTTCTGTACCCATGCATAATCACTCTACATACAATTTCTTCTGTACTTGAATATACAAAACATGAACCACAGTGCCGTAAGATTAACTTCACATACAGAACATATTTTTTTTCCGAGGTCCTGTGGACTTGCAAAAAATATATATATATTGCTTTGTTAATTTTTTGTATGTAATAAAGAAATATTATCTCTTGATTTTTGTCTCATTTCCTGATCAACTCTTTTAAAGATGCTAAAGGTTATCATCTATTAATAAGGGAACTCAAATCTAATTCTTTAAATTAAGAAAATCGAACAAGGGCCTAGTGTTTCTATTCTGTTACTCTGAGTTTGGGGGTGGAAAAGATGCTAATTCAAAAGAGTTTATCTTCTGTATCCCTTTTCATCAAATGCATTGCATTTTTTTATATTACATTTATTTTTTAACTAATTTTAAAAGTAATAAAAGTTCATTGTTTAAAATACAGAAAACCATAAAGGGAAAAAATACCTATATTCCAACCATCCTGTGATAATAGCTGTTAGCATTTTAATGTCTATATCGCTAGACTGTTTTCTATGCATATACATATCTTCTACAGAATTAGAATTATACTATACATTTCCTTATGAAATCTACATTTATCGCCTGTAGCATGTTCTTCCACTTCTCACCTACACTTATTTTATCCTAGTAGGTGGAACGCTGTCTAGTAGGGTATCATTTACAAGCAACTTATAAACCATGTTGGTAAGTAAAGCATACCAAGAAAAATATTTTAATTACATCACATATAGGATTTTCTTAAGCTTCAGAATTGCCAAGTTGCCTTCTTTTTCATTGCACTTTATTTGAAACAACTATTAGCCATTAAAATACAAATAATCTTTTTTTAGAAAAATAGATCCCCTTAATATATTATTAAGTGAAAAAAATTACAGAACAATATACAAAGTTTGACAATTAAGTTCACAAATTTGCCAGCATGTGGGAGTTCCCTGGTGGTGTAGTGGTTTAAGGCTTTGGCGCTGGCGCTGTGTCAACGCTGCGACCTGGGTTCAATTCCCAGCCAGGGAGCTACCCACATACCAAAAAAAAAAAAAAAATTTGCCAGCATGTGCTTCTGTTGGCAGCACTGTACAAACAACTAACTCAGTAAGGCCTCATAACCTTGTTATCTCTGTGTCCATAGCTGTGTTCATGTCGACGTGTGGCGATGTCTCGCTAAGTGGCATTCATTAATTTTTATTGTTGCATGTTTTTGTGTGCCATCACAAGAATGTCGGAGCTTGAATTAGAGCAATGAACAAACACTAAATTTCTTATTAAACTTGGCAAGAGTGGAAGTGAAATCAGGGACATGTTAGTCGAAGTTTATAGGGATAATGCCATAAAGAAAAATGGCAGTGTACAAATGGATTAAATGTTTTTCTGAGGAGAGAGAAAGCATCACTCATGAAGAGAGGTCAGGGTGGCCAGTAACAAGCAGAACAGACAAAAACATTGCAAAAATTCATTGAACTGTGGGTCAAAATGGTTGGCTGACTGAGAAGCATAGCAGACCAAGAAACATCAACTGACAAATATGAAAACCTTAACTGAAAATCTTGGCATGAGAAAGATGTGTGCAAAAATGGTCCCAAAGAAACTCAACAATGAACAAAAGCAAAGGAGAGCTGAAGTTTGCCAAGACGTTTTGGAGAGGCAAGATGATGTTTAGGGCCATGTTATCACTGGTAATGAAACATGGGCATGCCAGTACAACCCTGAAACAAAGCATCAAAGTGCATAATGGAAGTCAGCCAATTCTCCATTACCAAAAATGTTCCATCAGTCCAAATCAAGAGTAAAAACGATGTTGCTAAGCTTTTTTGATATCAAAGAAATTGTTCATTATGAATTTGTACCAACTGGAAGTGCTGAAAAGGCTGCATGAAAAAGTTAGACCAAAACCACTTTTGCCAACTCATGGCTCTTGCATCACGACAATGCACCAGCTCACACGGCACTGTCTGTAAGGGTGTTTTTAGCCAGCAAACAAATAACTGTATTGGTACACCCTTTCTACTCACTCTGGCCCCCAATTACATTTTTCTTTACCGGAAGATAAAGGAAATATTGAAAGGAGGACATTTTGATGACATTCAAGACATCAAGGGTAATACCACGACAGCTCTGATCCCCATTCCAGAAAAACTGTTCCAAAATTGCTTTGAAGGATGTACTAGGCACTGGCATTGGTGTATAGCTTCCCAAGGGGAGTACTTTGAAGGTGACTGTAGTGATATTCAGCAATGAGGTATGTAGCACTTTCTTTAGGATGAGTTCATGGACTTAATTGTCAGACCTTGTAGAAACCCAAACCCCTTCAAGAGCTACTGGGAAAATTTCAGCCCCCAGAGCTTTACTCCCTGTGCCCTGGGACTTTATTAGTCAACAGATTCATTGCATAATGTCCACATACCTCTCCATATAATTTGCCTGAGCTCAACCCAGGCTATGCCCTCTTACTACATCACTTTCCCCATAGAGGAATGTTGCTAATATTTAGTATTTGATGCAATGGAAATTCTTAATAATAGGATACTCTTTTAATAGTGTCCACTAAATGAGGTCAAATCTGTGGGGAAGTGACCATGAGTCAAAAAAGCAATATCCATCTGGCTATATTAAACAGAGAGCAAGGACTATTATGGGTAAACATAGTTCTTTGGGATACTTTGGATTCTTGCAAAACAAATCCTTTTCTGAATGATCAGAGACTTACTAACTGTATACGGTGGGAAAAAGAACCTTGAAAATTCCTAGTGCTAGCCGTTCCTGAGGCCTTCCCCAGAATGCCTGAGAACAAGGAGCATGAGCACCGCCTGGGCTGCTGAGTTTTCCAGAGGCCTCAGGACTGAACTGCTTTTCTGCTCACTGTTTCAGTGATAAGCAGTCTCCTAACCTAACTTTATCAAAGAGTCAAAGTTACTCAAGAATTATTTCCCACAGCTTAGAAGGAAAATATTTATGAACAACCTCAATTTTGCAAGGGAGATTGGTATGATAAAAATGGAATAGAAGCAAAGGGGTATGCCTTTCATGACTGATGCTTTTTTAAGTATCTCAGAGAATGCTTTATCTGAGAATACTTTTTTTTAAATGATGCCCTTCTCCCTGCTTTCCTACACTTTCACCAAAGAAATCTAATCATTTCTCCACTTTTTGAGCATTACTGACTACATTGGAGAACGGTAATTTTTTAATGAAAAATTCTCAGATTTATTATTAGTCAGCTCATAAATACTGAACAATGAACAAAAGCAGAATATTAGTCATGAGAAAGAAAGAAATTTTCATGGAACCAAAAAAAAAGTGAGATTACTGTTTTGTAAGAAGAGGGTGTTATGAGAGTTCCCTGGTGATGAAGTGGCTTAAGGCTTTAGTGCTGGCACTGTCAATGCTGCAGCCTGGGTTCGATTACCCACATAAAAAAAAAAAAAAGAAAGAAAGAAAGAAAAAGAAAAAAATGGGCATTCTCTTTGACTTGGCAATTCCACTTCTAGTAATTTATCTTAGAAAAATAATTATGGATGTAAATAAGGATTTATCTGTGATGATTTTAAATGCAATATAGTTATAATGGCAAAAAATTTAAAACAATATAAATGTCCATCAATAAGGCATTGAGTAAACTGTGATATGTTTATAGAATAAAAAAAAAGAGGGTGTTAGTAAATGCTGAATAGAGTATGAGGGAGGGCAAGATGGCGACTGGAGAGGAGGTCCCTAAAGCCTCTCCCAGAAAACACAATTGAACGGCCACCCAGGAGCCAAGAAAGAGGACTCTGAGTGACACAACAGCAGCTGAGAAATTCACACACATCGCAAGTAAACACCTGAAGTTTGGAGAGAAGGGGGCAAGCGAGAGAGAGGGGAGGGAGCAGAGACAGATTGCAACAGGACCCAATCACTGCTGACTATCCGGGAGCAGCACAGTTCATGGGAGGGGAAGGGCCAAGAGGCGACAAGAGTAAAAGCCAGAAAAGTGGCAGAATGGGGGGAGACCATGGGGGAGCTAGGTTTTGAAGCAGGATATTGGGGCCAGAACTTGGGAGCCAGCCTCTGGAGCTTTTGAGTGGTAGGAGAGCTGAGAGAGGATTCTGAACTGCAGAGAGGACACTTCAGCTCCTGGTGCCCTTGCAACCCACAGCGCAGGCGCGCACGGCTCCTACACAGGGCTGTGGTTCCTGTTCCCAGCCTGCTGCGGAGGCGAGCCCGCTACCACCAGGTCAGGCCCACAGCTTTGGGCTTGTGGTGTGCATGCCTGCTCGTGCGCCCCTGGGTCCTACAAGCAGTGCAAGCCTGCAAACTCCGCCCCAAAGGCTGGATGCTGAAGCAGGCCCAGGAAGAAAGGCGGATATGATAGCGTTCGCCCCAACCAGCAGGAACAGCCTCGGCTCGCATCACCCAGCTTCCCTAGCATAGGGCAGAAGGTAGAGCCCCGGAGCACCTTTTGTTGGCCTCTCCCCTTTTCTACAGCCTCCCCAACCAACTAACTTAACTGCAGGAGGTGGAGGGACCCCGGAGAGATGAGCACCACCTCCAAACATAGCAGGAGACCAGAAATAAGAAATAAACAACCCCCCTCTCTCCCAAAACTTGACCCCCAGTGCCACCTAGTTCTGACCTACAGCAAGACACCACAAAAGTACTAATCTGGGCTCCTGGGCTCTGCTGAACATAATGCCCTCATGTCAAAGAGGAAGAACCCAGCAGACAGGATGAATTCCTTAAAAACTAAAACTGCTCAGAAAGAACATGAAATTTATCCAGAAGATAGCTTCTTAGGCCTAGAAGTTTCTGAACTAAGTGACAGAGAATTTAAAGTTGCCATTCTAAAGGCTCTGAGAGAAATGAAAATGTACTGGCAGAACACCATAGCTGAGATGAACAACATAAAAAAGGAACTCCATAAACAAAGGAACAATTTAACAAAGAAATTCAAAACATAAGGAAGATCAAGATGGAAATGTGAGAGATAAATAATACAATAAAAGAAGTGAGAAATGAAACAACTGCCATAGGAAATAGGGCCAACCAGATGGAGGAAAGAATTAGTGATATCGAAGATCAGAGCTTGGAAACAGCTCAGAAAGAGGAAGAAAGGGAATATAGAACCAAAAGGATTGAAAGAACTCTACAAGAACTATCTGACTCCATGAGACAAAACAACATCAGGATAATAGGATTAGAAGAAGGAGCAGAGCATTCTACAGAGAGCATACTCAAACAAATAATAGATGAGAACTTTCCAAACCTATGGAAAGATCTGGAACCCCAAGTTCAAGAAGGAAACAGGTCCCCTAGATAGTTGGACCCTAACAGATCTTCTCCAAGTCACATGGTACTAAAGATGTCCAAAACTAAAGACAAAGAGACAATTCTCAAGTCAGCCAGGGAAAAAAGAACTATAACCTTTAGAGGAAAACCCATCAGGCTGGCATCAGACTTCTCTGCAGAAACTCTGCAAGCCAGGAGGGAGTGGAATCCAATATTCAAAACTTTAAAAGAGAGAAACTTACAGCCAAGAATAAATTATCCAGCAAAATTATCTTTCAGATATGAAAGTGAAATAAAGACCTTCTCAGACACACAGAAGCTGAGGGAATTTGCCAGCAGAAGGCCAGCACTCCAAGAAATACTGAAGGAGGCTCTTTGACCTGAAACAAACATCAGGAAAAACGGAACAAAGTTGGGGCAACAAGAAACAAAAATAAAACAAAAATCAACAAAGAAATAAGTAATGGCCACAGGAAATCCACACATATCAATCATCACTCTAAATGTTAATGGACTGAACTCACCAATAAAAAGACACAGAGTAGCAGACTGGATTCAAAAATAAAATCCATCCATATGATGTCTCCAAGAGACACACCTCAGCCATAAGGGCAAACGCAGACTCAGAGTGAAAGGATGGAAAACCATACTCCAAGCAAATGGTAACCAGAGAAGAGCAGGAGTTGCCATACTGATATCTGATGAAATAAACTTCAGGTTAAAAAAAGATAGTAAAAGACAAAGATGGACATTACATAATGATAAAAGGCACAATACAACAAAAAGAAGATTTGACACTAATTAATATATATGCTCCCAACTAGGATGCACCAAAATATACAAAGAATCTACTAACAGATTTGAAAGGAGAAACTGGCAAAAACACAATCATTGTGGGAGACGTTAACAAGCATGGACAGATCATCCAAACAGAAAATAAATAAGGAAATATCAGCTCTAAATGACACATTACAGCAATTGGACATAATTGACAGGACACTTCATCCAGCAAAAAGAGACTATACCTTCTTTTCTAGTGCACATGGAACATTCTTAAGGATAGACCACATGCTAGGATATAAAAGTAGCCTCAGCAAATTCAAGAAGATCAAAATCATACCAAGTGTACTCTCAGACCAAAGCTTTGATATTGGAGATCAACTGTAAAAGGAAAACAGAAAAAAACACATATACATGGAGATTAAACAACAGCTTATTTTAAAATGACTGAATAAAAGAACAAATAAAAGATGAGATTAAAAAATATACAGAAACTAATGACAATGAAAATACAACATATCAGAATTATTGGGACACAGCAAAAGCAGTAATAAGAGGGAAATTTATATCACTACAGGCTTATCTTAAGAAACAAGAAAAATCTCAAGTAAACACCTTAGCATCCCATCTTAAAGAACTAGAAAAAGAAGAGCAGACAAAACCCAAAGTCAGCAGAAGGAAAGAAATAATAAAAATTAAAGCAGAGCTAAACCAATTAGAGAACAGAAGGACAATAGAAAAAATTAATATTATGAAGAGCTGGTTCTTTGAGAAAGTCAACAAAATTGACAAACCCCTGGCTAGACTAATCAAAGGATAAAAGGAAATGAAACAAATATCCAAAATTAGAAATGAAAGGGGAAAAATTACCATTGATATCACAGAAATACAAAGGATTATAAGAAAATATTAGGAAGGACTTTATGCCACTAAATTTAACAACCTAGAAGGAATGGACAAGTTTCTAGAAACTTATAGCCTACCTAGACTGAAACAAGAAGAACTGGATAATCTAAATAGACCAATCAATAGCAATGAGATTGAAATGACGATCCATAATCTCCCTAAAGGCAAAAGCCCTGGACCGGATGGTTTCACCAATGAGTTCTACCAAGCATTCAAAGAAGAATTAACGCCTAGCCTCCTCAGACTCTTCCAAAAAATTGAAGAGGAAACAATACTTCCTAACTCATTCTATGAGGCCAACATTACCCTAATACAAAAGCCTGGCAAAGACAACACAAAAATAGGAATCTATAGACCAATATCTCTGATGAACACAGATGCAAAACTCCTAAACAAAATATTAGCAAATAGAATACAACAATACATCAAAAAGATCATACATCATGATCAAGTGAGATTCATTCCGGGAGCACAAGGATGGTTCAACATATGAAAATCAATCAATGTGATACACCACATAAACAAAATCAAAGATAAAGACCATATGGTCATTTCAATTGATGCAGAAAAAGCTTTTGACAAGATACAACATCCATTTATGATCAAAACACTAAATAAAATAAGTATAGAAGGAAAGTATCTCAACATAATAAAGGCTATATATGACAAGCCCTCAGCTAACATCATACTGAATGGGGAAAAGCTGAAGCCTATTCCCCTAAAATCAGGAACAAGACAGGGATGCCCCCTGTCACCACTGCTATTTAATATAGTACCAGAAGTTGTAGCCACAGCAATCAGGCAAGAGAAAGGAATAAAAGGTATCCAAATTGGGAAAGAAGAGTTCAAATTGTCACTATTTGCAGATGACATGATCCTTTATATAAAAAATTCCAAAGATTCCACCAGGAAACTATTAGAAACAATAAATTAATATAGTAAAATTGCAGGATACAAAATTAATGTACAAAAATCAACAGCACTCCTATAATACAAACAACAAATCCTCAGAAAAAGAAATGAGGGAGTCAATTCCTTTTGCTATCACAACAAAAAGAATGAAATACCTGGGAATTAACTTAACAAAGAATGTGACAGACTTATACACGGAAAACTGTAAGACACTTTTGAAAGAAATTAGAACAGACATTAAGAGATGGGAAAATATCCCCTGTTCATAGATAGGAAGACTTAACATTGTTAAAATGGCCATTCAGCCCAAAGCAATCTACAGATTTAATGCAATACCCATCAAAATCCCACAGTCATATTTTCGTGAAATAGATAAAAGAATTATCAGATTTATATGGAACCATAAAAAACCTCGAATTACCAAAGCAATACTACATAAAAAGAATGAGGCTGGTGGCATTACACTCCCTGACTTCAATTTATATTAGAAAGCATCAATAATCAAAACAGCTTGGTATTGGCAGAAAAACAGAAATACAAACCAATGGAATAGAACTGAAAACCCAGAAATAAATCCACAAATTTATGGACAAATGATTTTCGATAAAGGACCAAAAAACATACAATGGGGGAAAAGATAGCCTCTTTAGTAGGTGGTGCTGGGAAAACTGGAAAAACATATGCAAAAGAATGAACCTGGGCTGTGAACTCTCTCCATATACAAAAATTAACTCAAAATGGATTAAAGACCTTCATATCAGACCTGCAACAGTAAACTGTATAGAAGAAAACATCAGTACTAAGCATATAGAGCTAGGACTCAAGGAAGACTTCATGAACCTGACCCCAAAGGCAAGGGAAGTAAAAGCAAAATTAAATGAATGGGATTATATCAAACTAAAAAGCTTCTGCACAGCAGAAGAAACCATCAACAAAGCAAAGAGACAGCCAACTGAATGGGAGAAAATATTTGCAAATAACGCATCAGATAAGGGTCTAATATCTAAAATATATAAAGAACTAATAAGTCTTAACAAAAAAAAAAAAAAAACACCCAAACAACCCAATTAAAAAGTGGGCAGAAGAACTAAACAGACATTTCTCCCACGAAGAAATACAAAGGGCCAGCAGACGTATGAAAAAATGCTCATCCTCATTAGCTATCAGGCAAATGCAAATCAAAACCACAATGAGATACCACCTCACACCTGTGAGAATGGCTGTTATCAACAAGACAAGGAATAACAAGTGCTGGAGAGGACGTGGAGAAAAAGGAACTCTTGCACACTGCTGGTGGGAGTGCAAACTGGTACAACCACTGTGGAAGACAGTGTGGAGGTTCCTCAGAAAATTGGGAATGGAGCTACCATATGACCCTGCAATTCCCCTTCTGGGGATATACCCGAAAAACTTGAAAACCTTTGTCCACAAAGACTTATGTACCCCAATGTTCATTGCAGCACTGTTCACAGTGGCCAAAACATGGAAACAACCAAAGTGCCCCGCGACAGATGACTGTGGTACATATACACAATGGAATATTACTCAGCTATAAGAAAAGATGAAATATTGCCATTTGCAACAACATGGATGGACCTGGAGATAGATCATCATGCTTAGTGAAATAAGCCAGACAGAAAAAACAAAGAACCGTATGACTTCACTCATATGCAGAATATAAAACTGAAAGCAACAAAGAAAAAAGAAATGAACAAACAAACAAATACCCCATGGACACAATCAATAGTTTAATGTTTATTTGGGGACGAGTGGGTTAGGGAGGGGAGAAAGGGGAGGGGGTGGAAGAGGAGGGAGGGGGAGCTAAACATATGGTGATGGAAAGAGAACTCACACTGGGTGGTGAACTTATTACACAACAAGCTGACAATGCACTGTAGAATTGTATGCCTGAAACCTATGTAATCCTTGCTAAGAGATGTCACCCCAATAAGTCTAACAATAAAAATGAATTAAAAAAATAAATAAGTAAATGCTGATTAAACTCCAGTTTCTTAGTATGCACTCACAGGTGAGTGACCATGTCCCAAAGTACGATCATTAGTAATGAACTAATTTATAAATCCAAGAACATCTAAGGTTTATTAGGACTGATCAAAGCATACTGCACTTATTTGAATAAAGAAGAATGGCAGCTAGGCAGGGAGCCTTGCTTTCCTGAAAGAAAAATGACCACTGTCAGCAAATTTTTACAATATGAGCAAAATGGTCTGCCCAGACACTCCCTGGACACCTCCTTCTCGGCCAGGACACCACCAAGGATTTCAAAGTCAGTGACTAAAACATAATAAAGATAATAATATCAATAACAATCAATAATTAAGAGTTTGCCACAAACTACACACTTCTCTAAGTACTTTACACCCTTGAAGTGCGTGCACTTACTGTGTCCATTTCCCAGATGAGGAAACTGAGGCACAGAGAGACTAACTAAATTGTCCACGGACACTCAGCTACTACTAATTGTGGAAACTAGATTTGACCCTAAGCATTCTAACTCTTGGAGTTCGTATTTCAACCACTAAAAGGGTGCTGGCATTGAGAAAGGATTCCATGTGAGGTGATGCCAAGTGTACCATTTTCCTCATTGATTGTTTCTTTAAAATATGATCTAAAATTTAGGTCATATTTGAAGAAAGAGCACCAAAGGTCAGCATTTCTCCCATTTTCCCTCTTCATATTCCATATTACAATGCATCCTAATATTCTCTTCTGTGATTACATAATTTTCTACTATCTTTTCATTATTGCATTGCCATTAGGGTAATACTGTTTACCACAATTTATACTAAGATGAAATAATAGGAGTTAATTTCTTACCTTTGTTCTTTTCCTCTTGGTCTGGTTTTCTGAGCTCTTTTTAGGGATTATCAATAATGAACCTGAATAAACTACTGTGAAATTCAACAGCATTTCAAATCAATTCTCTCAACCCTGATTTTGGCTACAATTTTGCTTGGAGCAATTTTGCTTCCAAGATGAATGTGAAGAAACCATACCAGAGACAAGGAAACAAGGAAGAAATAGGACATGCAGACAATGCATTCACCAAGAAGAAAGAGCAAAAAAAAAAAAAAAAACCAAAACATTTTTTAATAAATAAATAAAAATTTTAAAAAAGAAGAGAGAGCAAGAGGCAGAAAACAAGGGATAAAAAATATAAGAGAATAAAGGAAAGCAACAGCTGGAAAAGAAACCAGGTGGTTTGTTCTAGTAAGAATATGAAAAATATTCCAAATAGAACATAGTCAACCAATTCTTCCATTGCTAGATACCATGACTTTGTGAGATACTTCTAAATCTTTATCACAAAATTTCTTCCATCCACCTCTCTTGCTGCTAGTTGTGTTTGAGGAGCCAGAAAAGCTAAAGAAGATAAAGTAAGAGAGAAGCCTAAGATAACAGTAATTAGAAAATTAGGAAGCAAATTGGCTTTGTCATATATTGAAATGAAATTTTAGATTTATATTATATTTTACAAAGTACATAGTCAACAAAATATTTACCATCGGTAGTATTGCCTGAGAGTCTTTTTCAATATGTATGTTCATTATAATAATGGTTATTACTTTTGTCCTTATTATGTGCCCTGTGCTGTGCTAAACTTTACATGACTCATCTTCTCAGACCTCACATAATAACCTTGTGAAGTCAGTATTATTATTATTAGGTAGAAACTGAGGGCCAGGCGGTTAAATAATTTATCTAAGTTCACAAAGCAAGTAAGCAGCTAGTATTTGAATCCTGATTTACCTACCTTTACAACTCATACCTACTGAAACCTCTAAACCAATCATTCTCAAATAATGCATAAAAAATCAGCAGAAATGTTGTTAAAGTGCAGAGTCCAGGTGCCCACCTCACAACACCTATTTCAGAAGATGTGGGTAAGGACAAGGGCTGAACATTTTAATAAGCACCAGTGGTGACTCAGATACAGGTGGTCCCATAGATAAGACTTAAAGAAATACTGCTATAGACACTCCTACAGAATAATCTCAACAATATCAGAGAATTACTCATTAGTTCTGTTTCTGCAAATGTATCTCCCTCTGGTCATAAATCTACTTGGCCTTCATCACAAATATTATTTTATGAATTAAACATGATATGGTTATCCAAGATAATGGAACCGAGGAATTCCTCCAGCTTACATGTACCCTGCTTCCTAACCTGGCCTTAAACACAATTGTGAAATACCTACATTTGTCTCCTCCGATAGCTCTTCAACCCACTTTGGGCAACCTCTACCCAGGTGCTCATTGGCTTTATATTGCTCAGAGTCTACACGAAGACACTACATAAAACTCTAACGTCCCAACTTTCCCGCCAGCCTTAAACAGTGTATGTACTTGTCAAGATGCTACTCTTCACCAAGAGACTGATAGATTGATAAGATACAATAAATCATTCTAATGAGATACTTTCCTGTTTGCCCACTTCTCTCTTTCCTCCTTACACAATGCTTTATTGACTCAAATAAACCATGCGTGTCTGCAGAAAACTTTTAATGAGTGATTCTTATCATGGGAATTGCAGGCACTGATGGCAAGCCAGTGATGGAGATCCTTTTGGTCAGCTGGGTCTTTCAATGCCTCATAAATCGGGGCTGCTGAGGCAGCTTCCTAATTTCCCTTTAGGCAGTCCTGCTTACACACTCAGTTGTACTCCACTCAGAGGCTTATGAAGGAGAAAGGTGAAAAAGCAGTGACATTGGAAAAGGGAAATATGGGGGACAGCCTAGCTTACCTACTTTCAGAAATGAAGATTCAAGTCACAAATATAATAATAATCTACATGGATTTCACAGTTTTCTTTCCCTTTCCCATTCCTGTAAATGAGAATTAAAATCCAAGATAACATTTTCCTTGATAGGTATGGGGAGAAAAAACAAGCAAATGTATGCAACTTACATCATACAAATGGAATTTCTTTACCTCAGAAACACTCACGTTACACACACTTACATGTTCTAACCTCTTAAACATGATGGGTGATTTTTTTTTTCACCAGCAATGACCTTTAGCAACCAAGACAGCTTTTTATAATAATTGAGAATGCACAACTGAATATTTTTATCAGTGTGTTCTCTGCCTTTGATAAATGTTACACTAAGCAATTTTAAACAAAAACACAATGAATATACTTTTTAAATGCAGTATTTACAAATACACTTAATTACTATACTCCAAAATTTTATAGGTTTCACCAAATGTCTCAGGAAAGATTAACTTTAGGAAAGACCCCCATCCAAGTTTTCACTTGCCCCCAGATAGTTATCCTATTAGGATTAGGAAAAGTTATTTGAGAAGTGGTTTTAAAAAGTCTCAAACTGGCTATCATTGATTTTTCAGGACTCCAGTATTTTTATGAAATGTGTTATTCCTTCTTAAGCAGAAATAACACACGTGGAAACAGAACAATAAATGCTCTTCAACATGGAGTGCTTTTTATAATCTATTTTAATGACAATAAATAGATGCTTGCCTTTTCTTACTCTCCCATTGAATAAATAGTTCATTATGTAAATTACTTATAGAAACAACATGATTTACGGAAGGGTAAGGGGTAGGACCATCATTTTCTGTGCCAACACCATCGAAATCATTATTTCAATTAATCCGCAGAACAACCTTTTGAAGTAGGTGTTATTATCTCATTTTATAGATGGGGAATGTGAGATTAAGAGGAGTGAAGTAACTTGCCCAGGGCTAGTAACTAGCTGGTAACTAGCTGAGCCAAATATTCAAAATAGGGTTTTATCTTATTCCAAATTCTATGCTCCTTCAAGTGCATAATGATGTTTTAAAGCTCTGAGCTCCTTTCTCAACATCATTTGATAGATCATAGATCTTCATTCATAAATTTAACAGATATTTCTTATGACTGTCTATCCTGGGGGGCACTGTTCTGGACTCTGGGGATACAACTGAACAAACAAAATCCCTACTCTCATAGAGCTTGCATTCTAAGGTGGGAAGACCTTCACAAGATAGCTATAATAATCCCTGCTCTTTGTCCAGATTGCAGGGCTTCTTTATTGAGCCCTCAAAGCCCTAAATTTTTTTAAGAGAAATATTCTTTTTTCATCACTAACAGGAAAACTCAATGAAGTAGTCCCCATCGTCTTGATTGTATTGAACACTGTTTTCCTTCTGATGAGCTGAAAGCAATAAATGACTAAATTCTTCAGAGTAGAAAGCTGTTATAATTGGCGAATGACCACAAAAAGCAGGCGGTTTTTTGAGTTACACTAAATGCCTGGAGGGAAACAGCAGAATTCTTCCTCCCACCGCCCATTATGCAGTTGACAAGGTCCTGCTCTGTGCAGTGCTCATTAATTTTCCTGATGGCTTTAAAGATTTACAACAGCTCTGTCTGACACCCATGCATGAGGAATACAGAGGTTCTCCCTGTGCCCAAGCCATGGAACACTGGCCAACTTTGCTCCCCACAAGCCTACTGGGGGCTCATCTACTAGAGTCATGGTAGCTCGGGAAGATTCACTTGCTGCTGTGAGAAATAACAGTGACCATAATAGAAAACGAAATTCTAGGCATTCTTTCAAGCCACTGTGAACTTCCAGCATATTCCAGCTATGAAAGAATTCAAGTCACTGCACTCACATCCAGCTCCAGCACCATCCTTGTGTGGTGCTTTGTACAAAATAGACCAAGGCATAGAAACTCTACAAATTCTCTCCCTGCCTTTTTTTTTTTTTTGTCATGCTGATTCCACAGGGAGGTCAATTTTGGATTGGGTGGATTATTGTCAGGCTTTAGGCAATGACAGATCTCAAAGATTTGAAGATTCTCAGCATAAAGCATTGCTATTCCAGAGCACTTAGCCAATTATTTGTGACCTGAAGATTTTTGCTGAATATTTTATTCCTTAAGCTTCAGAAGTCCACATGCATGACTACTTATGGCCATTGTAAGAAGTCTTCATTCCTTTCAGAAAAAGAGTCAAATGTTCTTGTGTCTTTTTCTACACCCAACCGCATCCTGCAGGTCACCCCTGTTTGACTCTCCGCTGCAAACTGTATTCTCACCTGTGATTCTATTTACAAAGACTCACTTCTGCTTACCTCCTAATTCTTCTTTGCCTATTCCTCTATAAAGGGAGAAAAATAAACGGAAAAACAAAAGTAGTTGCTCCAATTTTTCTTGAGACAAAAAAAAAAAAAAAGAAAAAAAAATCACCCCTCATTAAGGAGTGTCCCTGAGCAGCTTTAACTGGTACAAATATAGGCTACTATTAGCAGGAGTCAAAAACACTGACCTTGGTAACATGGCAGAAAAGAGAAACCATTTCCTCACTATGCCACAGACTCAGCATGTATTTCCTTCAATGCATGTGCCCTCATTCTAATTATGAGAGGTGGAAGAGGGAGAATGCTAATTCAAACACTAGCAAATAGAGGTTTGTTTGGGGAGATTACACAACCAAGCGTCACATTGGGAGAAATGTTATTAATGAACTACAAATTAGTAGTGCTGAGGAAGCCCTGAATGAGGAAGACATTATAGAGAAGGTGATTTGAACTTGGTCTATCAGCAACTCATCAGCTTTTGAATTCCACCAGGCAAGGAGGAGAGGCTCTAATTGCAGTTGACAACAACTGAGATGAATGATGATGCCCGGACTCCCCTGAAACCCAAATAGTCTATCACTGAGACCTGCTTTCTATGCATTATCTTCACCGTAAGTTAATGCTAACCACTAAGGCAGTTGCTATTATTATTCCCATTTTACATGTGGAAAAGGAAGCTCAAGTAAGCAACTAGGCCATCGTATTATAGGCAGTAAGAGACAGAGCGAGAGTACAAGCCCAGGTTGAGCCCTAGAGTCTGTACTCTTCATCATCAGACTATAGCAATTCCTCCTTAACATGTACTTTCTCTGTCTGCAGAGGCAGCCAGCTGCTCTGGCTCTTCCTGAATCTCTCTCTTCCTTGGTCTTCTGGATCATTTGCCAGAAGGACCCAGGAACTGAGTCCTGAGACAATGAACCCAGTAACTGTTCCTACAGCTAGGCACCATCATCAAAATAGGAGCTTCAGCATCTCCATTCTCTTCTCCCTACCGAGGTTGAGAAACAATGACTGCTCCACAATCTTTGAAAAAAAATAAACCACTGAGTGTAGGAAATGTTGTCATCATAGCCCCATTACCTAATATAATAGTATACTATATAGAACAGGCATGGATTGGTAGTCTGATTGCCTGAAAAGGAAATCAAACATCTGATTGAAAAGGAAAGCAAATGCCATGAATGGCAATAATAACAGTTCTATTCTAGACCACTATCTTAGGACAGAAAGTAACAATTCAGGGAGTTCCCTGGTGGTGTAGCAGCTAGGCTTCTGTGCTCTCAATGCTGTGGCCCGGGTTTGATTCCCAGTCAGGGAACCCCCCCCCAAAAAAAAGTGACAATTCATAGATTCTATAAGATTTTTGAGGGCACAGATCACATGTGTTTTGTTTGTTTTTTTTCACATTGTATCCCCTGTGCATACCAGAGTGCCTGGCATATATAGAAAGTGCTCAGGAAATATTTGTCAAATGAGTAAATAGGTGATAGCCCCAAATTAGAAAACCATATCCAACAGGTCCCTTCTATTTATTCAGTCATGCAACATTTATTGAACAACTGCTGAAACAAACTAACAAACAAAAACCCAGCACAACTGAGTGGTTAAGTACACAGAATCCAGACTCTAATTGCCTGGCTTCAAATGCTGGCTCCTGTCACTTACCAGCTGTGTGACACTGGGCTAGCCAACTAACTTTTCTGTATTTTAGTTTCTCAGTCTGTGAAATGAGAGAAATAATAGCATCTACCTGAAAAAGTTGTTGTGAGAATGAAGTGAATTGATATAGGTGAAGTATTTAGAATAGCACCTGGCATATAATAAATACTAGGTGTTTGCTATGATGATGATAATGATATAACAGGTTCCAGGGCAATGGAAAAATCGTGAAGTCAGACAGTTCCCTGTGTGCATGAAAATTACATTCCAGTAGGATAAACAAACAGTAAACCTACAAATAAATCAGTACAATAATTCCAAAGTTTTAAATGCTATAAAGTAAGTAACAAACAACACTTCTCTGATATAGAGAAACCAACACTGAGGCAGAATTTAGCAAGCAGAATGTTTACTAAGGAGGGTCCTGGGGACCAACATCTGTGGATCGAAGAAGGAACCAGAAGTGGGTAGAAGTCACACTGCAAAGCAGGCCCAAAAATAACCTCAGCCCACCCCACAAGGAACACTAGAATGTCCCTTCAAGGTTGTCCTGAACTGGGCTGAGGTGGCCAGAGGTGGGCCATCTGAGGAAGCATAGCCTTGCTCTCTGCACTGAAACAATCCTTCAAGGGGCTGACAGCTGCACTCAGAGCAGCAGGAACAGCAGGCCTTCCACTGAAGGGAGAGAGGGCAGCACAAAACTGTATGCATTCCAACTAGCAAATATGATAGTGGCTACCTAAAATAATGTGGTCATGGAAGGCCTTTGTGAGGAGGTAATATTTAGGCTAATAACCAAATAGTGAGAAGGCAACAGACACATCAAAAAATGGGAGAAAGCCTTTTAATCAAAGGAAATAGCCAATACAGTGTCTCCCAGGTCAGACCAAGTTGGGTGTGATGGAAGTACTAGAAGACCAGTAAGGTCAGAGAGTGGTATAAAATGAGGTCTGAAGAGGCAAGCAGTGGGGCCAGAACATGAGAACCTTGCAAGGGTCTGAATTTTATTCTAAATAATGATAAGTAGCCATTGGAGGGAAGTGGTAGGATCTGATTTACTCTTTTAAAAGACCCCTCTGGCTGATACGTGGGAAATGAATTAAAGAAAGGACAAAAAGTGAAAGTAGAGAGGCCAATTAAAAGGTTATTGAAGTTTTCCAAATGAGAGATGATATGTTAATGATATGTATTTAAGTGCAGTACTCTGTAGGATACCCCACAGGGTGTGCTAATGGATTAAATGTGGAAGGTGAAGGAAAGAAGAATCAAGAATGACTCCCAGCTGTTTTGCTTGAACAACTAGCATCATGGGAACCACAGCCTGGCCTGTTAGGCCAGGTTTGTAATTCCAGGCTGCTGCTCAGACTTGTCCCCAATCCCTGCTACTCTCCTTCCCTCGGCCCATCCCTGTCCATTCTCCCAGAGTACTCACAGCACACTAAATGTTCATGGAGTTCCGAACATGGTGATAGCCCCCAGTTTGCTGGCCTAGGCTCTATTCTTCCTTCTCTAGTCACCTCAGGCTTGACATCTTAGAGATTTCCACCTTGTGCAAATGCTGTTCCTACTAAAGTCCCACTTGGCCCCTCTAGTGACTCTTAGCAGGGGATTGAGAAGGGAGGAAGATGTGACCAAGCAATGATCCTGAAAAGCAGCCACTCTGACCACTATGTGGCTCAATCGGCACCATTTTCCAACAAGATTAAAAGGCAAATACACCAACAAATGTCTCACATAGTAAAATACTACCATTAGTATTACATAGTAGTTTGGCTTGGAGAATTTTTCCTACATTCTTACACTTGGGCTTGTTTCTAGACCACGAGGATTATTTCAAATGAGCTATAGTTAAAAATGAGAAGTAATGGTGGTATAGTGGCTAGGCTTTAAGGAGCTCAACACTGCGGCCCGGGTTAGATTCTCAGCCAGGGAACTACCCCCCACCTAAAATGAGAAGTGATTATTGTGTATGTGCTAGGATTTTCCTTGTTGATTTTATAGGGCCAAGATGTTTTTTCATAACACAAACATCTTCAGTTGCTATACATGGTATTTTCCTGTTGTCTGTTAACCAAATATTCTTTAGCTCACTGCTCCTAGTGGGGAATGTAGAGAATCATAAAACTGGCAATTAGGAAGTAATGACATCATAAAAAGACAAGGTGAAAACAAATATTCTGCTTTAATCCTGGTTTATACTATCAACAAAGAATTGAATTCAGCAAAATCGGAGACATCTAACTTCCTGATCACTGCCATTTAGTAAAAATTTGTTTATCTGAACTCAATTGTACTTCATTTGGCTGTGGTGCTCACTGGGAAATTCCAGTAACAAATGAACTCTCAGATTCCTGGATTCCAGTTGTATATCCTCGCCACAGAATGCTTTTGTGGTCTCTGCCTCTTCCTTCATTCTTTGCTCTGCACGTAAGACAAAGAGTAACTATGCCATCTATCTGATGACAGTGCCATCCAGAGCTTCCCTGTTCGTACTACATTAATTATCTTCAGAAACAGCTTTAACTTTGGTCTCTGCTTCAGACTATTTCATTATTTGATTTGCTTCAGACTAAATTACTCTTGTTTGGTAAGTGCCAGTCTCTTTAGTCTGACGCTGCATGCTGCTCCCTTTGGCCATGGCTTCCCCAGTGTCAAAGCTCTCACACACTTTGATGTCCCTTGTTGCCTCAAGAGTTAGTTGCACTTCTTAGAGTGACTCTGTAATAATACCTTTGTTAAAGAGAGCTCATGTTAGTTTTCCAATGAGTATCCATACTGCTTGCATAGATCATCCCTCACACCTCTTCCCAAAAAACTTTTATGAATTAAACTTGTGTAAAGCCCTAAGAAAATTAGAGTAAGGAAGCTAACTAAAGAAACACACCACAATTGCACTCAAAGCTCTCACTTGACTGTCACTGGGTCTTTGAGACAAGACATGAACCCACTGACTCTCTTTTAGCCTCCTGTCTTTGAGTGTGTTCTTGGCTTTTCCTTCATGACTCCTACCCCTACTATCAGCCCCAGATGAAGCAGGGACACATGAGCAATACTAGCCCTGAGTATTTCTTAGTTTCCCTAACACAGACCTATAATATCGTGTGTTATATTGGTGAAGGAATAGACTCTGTTGACTAGGGCCTGTGTTAGTCAAGTCACTTCAAATATTTATTGAGCACCTTCTTTATGCTCAGTACAAAAAGTTCTTGGCAACCCACTATTATCACTAGTCCCAACAGGTTTCCTGGAAAGTGTGATTACATCACATGCTTTTCACAGCCCTCACTGCCCTCCAGTAGCCATGGTGCAATACTGGCTAACTGTGGACTGTTGAATGGAGCAAGCCTGGGTCACAGATGAACCAAAGGCAGATACAATGTGGCTGACTTCTTCATCCCTTCTCTATCCTCCAAAAAGCACAGAGTAAATAATACCTTTATGTTATGGTCATTATTTTGTACTTTCCTCCTTTACTTCATTATCTCATATCTGTTGTATAGACTATAAACAAAGACCAAATGCCAAGACAGAGATAAAGTCACCAGGAAACCCAGTCCAATATGCCAGACCCACCTTTGCGCTTTTGGACTATTGCTATGTTTGTTTAAAGATGGCAGGAAAAAGGTGCCGCATGGCTCAGTGCTCATTTGCTTCCTGCTCTGTTAGGTATTAAACCCCAGAACCCTGTACAAGTCTCAGTTGCCCTTACTATAGCCAACTGACTAGAACACTAACCCCAGCTTAATGCCCAGTGTGTGTTTTCCTCCCAAAATCCTGTGAGCTAAACACCATATAATAAGCAAGAAGTATATGATACAAAGATTTTTCTTCTTTATGGTTCTACTCATAGAAAAAAATTTTTGATTATCTTAACTTGCACATAATTTGTAGGACAAAACTATTCCTGTCAAATAATTCTCCCTCAATAAATTCTCTTTGCTATTGTAAACTAAGACATGACCTTCAACCATTAATACCCAGACAATACAACATTTGTGTGTTATTTAATTAGCTTATTGCTTTTGTTAATGTACATTCCTGTGGTTATACGACTTTCCATTTAAACTTGAAAAAATACTACATGGGATTTTAAAATGTTTTAACCAATGAGTTCATACTTTCCTCCATTTTTAAATGATTATTTTTACCTCCTAGCCAGGATTCTTAATATTTTGAGGTTATCTTATAACAATGGCTAATTTATTAAGTCTTAGAAAATTGTAATAACAGTAAGTCATTGTGCAAACGTTTGGCATGATAGAAAATTTTGGTTTAAAAGAAAAAGAAAGAATGTGACATATCCAGCATAGACCACTGTCATTTTTGTATCATCTAATCCCTATTATGAAGTGATTTTTATCAAATCAAGAAATGATCATCTGGCAGCATAAACAACACTGGAAAAGCTAATTGAATAAATCAGAGGGGTTATTCCATGTCATCTACATGCTCAAACAAGAGGGAGAGCACATTGGCTTTAATAAATCCTCAGTTTCCAGCCAAAGGTCTTTCAGAGCTCTTGGCTGCATGATCAGATGTCTGGAATTATGAAAGCAAAGAAAGTTTTTGGAGCTGAGAGAAGAACTTCTGATTTACCATAAAAAGAGACTTGAACTGGACAGCTTGCTTAGTATTCTACACAAACATCTAATAATCATGTAATTATCTAATAATTATTATCTCATTTTACATATGAGGAAACTAAGACTAAAAGTGACTTAAGAAACTTGCTTACAAATAGGCAACTAGGAAATTATGGATCTGGAATGCTGACCTTTCCACAATATCCACATCATAAAACAGGATACCAGAGGGTGCTGCTGGTTTTTATCAGTGATTCCATTTCAGCCCCATAGGTTGCCTAGTCTGGGCATGATGTATGTAACCAGGTGACTCAGATTACTGTACTGATAAGGCCAGGGTTGACTATTCAGTGATTCAACAAGTATTATTAAGAAACTACTAAGTGACAGGCACTGTTATGGCTGCTGGAGATACAGCCGTAAATAAATAGACAAAGCCTCTGTCCTCACTGAGTTTACATTCCACTGAGGGCAAATAGGCAAACAAATATGTTATTATTAACACCAGGTAGTAAGAAGCTCTATGAAAAAAAATAAAGAAGGATAAGGAGGAAAAGAGAAAGATTTAGCTATTCTATTTAGACAGTCAGGGAAATCCTCTCCAATAAGAAGACATTTGAACAGACTAAAGGAAATGAGGGGAGAGAGAAGGAAGCGAACAATGTGCTTTCTGAAGAAAGAGCATTTCGGGCAAAAGTCACACCAAGTGAAGAGTGTAAGCAGGACGCTCTGTCATTTAAGGAAAAACACTGAGGCTGCCAGCCTGGCTACAGCAGAGTAAGCAAGGGAGAACGGTGAGAGAGATGAGGTGGGAAGGGTTTGGTAGGGAGGGAGGTGATCATGAAGGGCCCTGAACATTTTGTAAACACTTTAGATTTCTGTTTGTGTAAGATGGAAGTCTTTGGGAGATTTTCCATAGAGAAGTGACACACTCTGGCTTGCTTTAGAAGAATCACTCTTAGCCAGTTGACTTGGCTGCCACTAGTCAGCAAGGCCCCAAACTACAAACAGAATGAGAGGTGGGAGCCATGCAAAGAATACGGGCTTTGGAATTAGACAGATCTTTGTACAAACCTCAGGCTCCATCACCTGCTGGCTTTATTAACCTTACCCAGCTATTTAAGTTCTTTGAACCTCAGTTTTTCGAGTGCAAAAGGAAAATAATGTAACCTACTTTATAGAGTTAATTAAATGAGACATTTATAAAGTACCTGAAATACAGTACTTAGCACACACAAAAAAATAAAATAACAGGCCACTGTCATTATTTAATTTAGTGATTAATTGTTGGATTATTTTATCATCATAACAACTAATACAAGCAACACCTGGATTGAATATTTCTTCTCTGCTACTAAAATAATAACAATAACAAATTAATAGTGGGGAAAAATAAAGATATGGTCTTTCTCTCTCTCTCTAAAAAATTGTATTTTTCACTGAATAAAACCCATGGATTAAAAAAATATATTTTTAATTTTATTTTGGAAAATTTCTAAACATATACAAAATTAAAGCACTAATCTAATGAATCTCCATGTATACAATGTCAATACTATTCATCTAATCTTATGTCATCTTACTTTTCTGGAATGTTTAAAGCAAATCCCAAATATATTATCATTTTAATTATAAGTACCTTAGTTGGTGTCCCTAACAGAAAAGAACTTTTTACCATAATCCCAATATAATAATCATATATAACAAAACTAACAATCATTTCTTAATATCATCTAGTGCCTAGTTAATAGTCAAATTTCCCAGTTGTCTCAAAAGTATCTTTTTATAATTGTATTGCTTCAAATCAGGATCTAAACCAGGCCCATAGATTATAGTTGGCTGATATGGCTCTCAAGTCTCCTATTGTCTGTGACAGTTCCTCCTGCCCCCCACCCCTTACACCCCATCATGACTTCTATTTGAGAAGAAATTGTCATTTGAAGAATATGCTCTATTAATATGCAGGTTAGTAATGTTCCCTCCATGTGCAAATGACCAACATATTATACTCTAGGCACACTCCAAGTGCTTACAGAGCGGAATCTTTTCTTTCTATCCATTCTTGTAGAGAAAATGCCACTTAATATGTTGAAGAGATGGCCAAGGGCAGATTTAGACTCTTTAACATGGATATACAGGATTGTCGTGGAAATAAGACCACATCACCTGAATTCTTTCTTCCAGTCCTAGAATTCTCTGGAACCTATCATTAGAGATCACCAAGAGATAATGACCAGCAGAATTTCTTGTTTTCTGTTAAAGAGCAATCAGAATTTTTTTTTCTTGCTGGTAAGAAAACACAAGAGTATTTCCTATCCTAATGAGAAATGGACAGGTTGGTTATTGCTATGGAAGGCTTATATTGCCCTTAGAACTGATGGCCCAATTTGGTTGGTTTAGCTTAATTCAACTCTGGTATCATAGCTAGAGGTAGTTGGCTTTCATCAGTTCTTTCAGGTAATTCTTTAGAACAAGACCCAAAAGCACTAATGAGATACTGATAAATTCTGATTGAGCAGAAGTTGGGGTTTTTTTGTTTATTTGGGCTTTTTGTTTTTGAGATGAGAGAAAAGAAAACCAGGTAAAGGAAGCTCCTGCTGATTCCATTATCTTGGTATGAGTAGGTTTTGACAAAGGTTCACTTGTGGAAAATAACTACCGGGGAGCTAAACTTTTAAGATCTT
Source organism: Lyroderma lyra (assembly GCA_004026885.1). NCBI lineage: Eukaryota > Metazoa > Chordata > Mammalia > Chiroptera > Megadermatidae > Lyroderma > Lyroderma lyra. The sequence goes on along the minus strand of PVJL010001002.1, from coordinate 112,158 downwards.
CTCCGAGAATTGACTTCTGGAAGCAAGTCATAAACTTATATTTAGATATTGGTTTCCATATACTTTGTTTAACCATCAAGTACAAAATACGCAGATAGACCTTACTTAAAGGTCAAAATTAGAAATGAAGTATTTTTAGTTATTGCAAATGATTTTGGACTTAGGGATTCTTTTGAAATGTCCATGTGAGTCAACATGGGGTGGGAGTTGGAAAAAGAAAGCATGGTCTCCCACTTATAGCTAATTTTGGCTCTGGTAATCAGGGAAACACAAGAGGCAGCCAAGTATGGACTGGCAGCTCCAACAAGCTTGTTTTGTTATTTTGTCTTTCACTCAATAATCAACCTTCCTTCGAGATTCATTAGAGTGTGACCTAACATTAGGCCCACTGTGTTCTGAGTATAATAAATAATTCTTCATCAAAACATGAAGCCAGGAGTCTGGTTTAACACTGACATTCACTTTCAATTAAGATGGAGAATTCAGAAAGACATTATTGTTGGCAAACCAATCAAAGAAGGAAATCAGTGGTCTATGGGACACTAAGGCAGAAGGGTGGAGAGAAAAGAGAGTGACAGGAGAAGAAAGAACATTTTTTTTTCTTTACTAGGAAAGGAAATTACAGTGATAGTTTTGGGTTCAAAGATGTTTTTAAAAGTTGGCACACATAGGATTGTGAGGGAAAACTCCTCCATGCTGGGTTGGCTGTGGAGAAGAGTGACAGAGGTCAAGGGTGGCACTGTATGTGCTTCATCAGTACTAAATACAGAAGAAGTAAGTGAAGCTCTGTCTTGGGTAAGGCCTCTCCTACATAAAAGCAAAGGCCTGAGCGGTCCCACTAGGGTTTGGTCTTTGGGGCATGGAGGACACAAGCTCAGCCCATTCAACCTACATATACTTTTTATATCACTGTCTATGTGTTTTAAGGCCCAAAATTGATAAAAAGCAGCAAAATATTTAAATTCTTCAATTTTAAATTTCGATTGGAGAAATTCTGGTTAGATTTGACCAAGACTCTTAATAATAGTAGTTTGCTTTAGAAACAAACAAACAAAAAAGAAAAGCTGGCAACTGATAAGGACTATTACTTGGAAGAAGGTATGATGTATTGATTCTATTTCTTCAAACTAGAATCAATAAGACCTATGGGAAAATAGAGGGAGACAGTCCTCTCCCTCTCAATACAATCAAGAACACTTGAATATCTTTATCGGCCCTATCATGACACATCGAACACCGTGAAGAGATGAGCTGTACGATACTGGAAGTAGTCAAGACTGGAGGACTTCGCCTCAGGGAAACTGAATACAAATGGTTTCCAACCTCTGTGGGTATGAGGACCCCTTTTAGGTTTAGTTAGAACTCCCCCAAGTTAGTATTTGTGCTCTTAATATGAAGAAACCATGATAACTAATGCCACAGAAATGGTTAAAATGGTAAATTTTATGGTATGAATAGTTTACCGTAATAAAAAAGGAACATAATGACAAAATGTCAATTTAGTAATGCTTTTTAAATAAATTTGTATTTTATTATAACAGCACTTACATGTGTTAAGAAAATTATATTCATTATTTCATTTATTGATTTATTTATTTACAAAATACCTAATATGATTCAGGCACTGAGGCAGGCACTGAGGATACAAAAGTGTGTATTAATAAAAACCAATATTGCACCCAACCTCATAAAACAAATATATATGCAAGATTTGTTATTTATTGATCTATAGACAATGCTGTTTCACATTTTGATTGGATAATGCTGACTCTAATTCTTTAATTTCAAAGGAGTACTCAGCCCACAGGTTGAGAAATACTGATATAAAGCAATTTCCTTCTTTAACCATCATACCTTTACTGTATGCATTATAAACAAAAACACAAGTAAGGAATAATACATGGCTACAGGCAATGTGGTAAGGTATAAAAAGTTCATCCTGCACTGACTTGGTCACATGAATACAAATTTCGGATCTTTTTCATGGTAACCCAATATGCCCTTAATGGAATATGAAGGTGACTGATACGTGTTAATTTGTCATTCTAGGTTTGGGCTTTTGCTCCTATTGTACAAAAAGGTGGGGGTGGGAGAAGCATACTTTTTAAAGTTCTTAGGAAGGATTATTTATGGGAATCTAAAATAGGACTATGAAGTAGTAGTTTAAAATCAAGAGGTTTGGCTTTAATATCACATTCAATTTTGGTGTTGTAAAAGAATAGTCAGATAGTTAACAATTTACCTGGTATCTTGGGTGCCTGCCAAGACACTTGCTGACTTCACTTTAAAATGTGTACTGCCAGGGACTACAAATGAGAGAGATTCCTCTGTTTTACACCTATATCTGATATATGTTCTTTTGGGAAAGGAGTCAGGGAAGAAGGAGGGTCTTTTATATTCAGGTATCTATTTGACCACAGAGAACCTCTGAATAATCAGATTTTTTTTTTCTCCACTCGGCCCCCAGCTGAGCAGATTGCAATCCTTTCCTACCTGGAGCGCTGCAGGGGGTGTGACAAGTGGAGACATTACCGGACATTTGCATTTAAAGAATTAATAAAAATTCCTCATTTGCCTGAAAGCCCCATGAAGTTTATAACCTTGGTGTTTATAACCCCCTACACTGGTTTCTCTCCTGGTATGGCCAAACAAACCAACATAAATTTGTATTTTAAAGAATGCAATTAGTTATGTGCTACTGGACCTCATATTGGAACTATGCAGTTCCCTGGCCACAGGATTTCACAAAAGGGAAACAAATAATACAGGACAATGAAAAGCATTCCCTGGGCTATATTAACCTTTAGATCACCCACATTAATGACAGCTATTCCAGGTGAACATTTTTTACATCAAGCAAACAATCTATTGAGGACAAAAGGTCAAAACTGCCTTTCTTTGGGGTTGACAGAATTTTTCACTTATTCTTGCCTGGAAATTGATATTATTGGTGCTTCCTGTGGTGGTTTTCAAGGTTTAGTTTGCAAATCTACCTTAGGGTTCTCTGTGATTTATCCCTACAGCAGTACGTGAGCTCAGTGTGCCTCTGTAGTCCTATATTCTACTTAGAGCAACACAGAAAGAGATAATTAGGGTTGTTGCCAAGACCATTAGACCCCTGAGAATGGGTCTTGTCAGGGGGAAGTGGTGGGCTCTATCATCAACACCTTGGATTGTAGGGGAGCACCCAGAGGTGGGTACCTGTGGAAAATTCAAGAATGTTTCCTGAGCCAAGGGAGAGAGAGGGAAGCTTGCCTTGAACCTGACACTGAAGAAGACAGAGAATGCAGGACACCAATTAGGACTCCACATCCCTGCTGCCTCTCTCCTGTAACCTTAAAAAAGGAATTTCTTGGAAGATAAGTGGAATCCCAAACCAGTAAGGCCACTCAGGATTTTGGTAGAGACTCAAGCGCCCTCTAGAGGTGATACTGAGGTTTCCAGTTGCTGTGCTGCTTGAGGATGTTTGGGGAGGTTGGGGGCAGGGGTGCTTACCAAACACACAAACCTCAGAAAGACCCCTAGACCGCCGGCACCACTGGGAGCTGCCAAGGAAGCTCTGGTTGATAAGAACGGTTCCCAAGAGCATTAGTGTCCAGCTTTGTCTTCTCTTCCTGCTTGTCACCCTTGAGGGAAATTGATTCTATCTTTACTGCCTACTTAACGTCTAGGGATAGAGTGGGGAGAAAGAAAAGGTTCTTTCCTTCTTTTGGAAGTCACTCTGTGCTCTTGAGCCCTTTTATCCTAAATTGTCTGGAACCTTGACTTCAAAACTGTTTCCTCTGACTTATTCCCCTGAAAAAACTTTGCAAACTTCAACCTTGCCACCTCACCAGAAGCTGGACAAAGCGGCAGCCTCTCACACTGTCCCTAATAAGATAGCCATTCTACCAAGCCTAACTTTTTTTCAGCTTAGTCACCACCACTGCCCCCACTGCTCTGGCCCTAGGAGTAGAGCAGTGCTTACTGCTTTGCTGTACCTTTTAAAGCATTCAGCAGACCCTCCTGATAATGCCTCACAGCAGACTACAACCTATAACAAGACTTCAACAAAGAATCAAAAGTAACCAACTGGAAAGCAGCCTAAGATTATCTCCTAAAATGTGAACTATATGCATTAGAATTATCCGGAGTGCTTGTTATAAACAAGATTAAGGTTCTATTTTACACTTAATTAGAATTTCTGCAAGTGGCTCTCAGAAATCTGCATGTACAAGGGCTGTCCAGAAAAAAAATCTAGCCATAAATGCTTCTATTTTTCATATCACATGGCTGCATACTTTCTGGACAGCCCTCATATATGATAAGCTCCCCAGGACATATATATGCACAGCAATATTTGAATCACTGGCCTGGGAAGTAATTTACAACTGCTGTAAGATGTGACTCCTTAGAGCCTACAGGACAAGGAACCAACATGAGGGACCCTCAGGGCACCCCCAATGCTTAGATTTCAACCTGCATTCATGTGTCAAGGATTGGATTACCCTTACTACTGGAATTGTACTGGCACATCTATGTAGCAAAACACAGACAAAACACCAAAAGATCCAGTGAGACAAGAGAGTTCTCTCCTCACCCTCAGTCTAAGACTCATACCAGTCCTGCCATATTCCCAGTCCTAGGAAATGCTTCTTCCAAGATGACTGAGAGGCGAATTCCCACTGTTACCGTGGAGACCACCACCCCCAATCCACAGAGCTATGATCCTCCTCTAAGAGTCTCAAGGATAATCACTTCAATACATTTCCAAAAGCCTGGCTCATTCCTTTTGAAAATGACACCATGGCTCAGGGATTAGCAGTCCAAGCGGAGCTCCACCAAGTCCAATCCAGTTCTTTTTATAGTCTTTCCTCTTTTTATATATCTTTTCTTATTAATCTCTATATTTCCTTCCAGTCCTGACTATGAATGTTTTCATTTATCTTGAACAGTAAAGTATATTGTAAGATGGTGGTTAAGTGAAAATAAAAAGCAAAATATAACCTTCAAATGACAGGCAAACATTTTTAAACTCCCTACCAGTGGCCTGCTAGTCTAAATGCAGAATACAATTTATCTGGGCACCAAGTAATAATCAGATAGTCAAATGAATCATGGAGGTATTTCTAACTTAACACTACCTAAATGAGCTTCTTGGGGCTTGGGAAAAATTGAAGTAATTGAGGAAAACTAAAACTATTAAGAGGAGGTCATTGTAGTAAGTGGCTCTCAAACTTTCTTATGAATCACAGTTATCCATGTGTCTTGTAGCAAACACAGCTGCCTGGGATCCACTGTAAAATTCTGATTCAGAAAGTCTGAAGTGAGACTCAACTCTGCTCTTCGTAAGGCCCATAGATGATTTTAATGTACAAACTCTTAAGATCCATACAAGCAGATTTACTGGTCATTTTACTTGGTTATTAATCGTAGCATTGATACCACATGGTTTCAATTTTATGATCAATTTAATAATTCAATTTAATGATCATTTACCTCCTCATTTAAAACAAAAAATGTTTTATGACAATAATGATTATGACAATAATGATGATAGCAGTTAATATTTATTAAGCATATACTATGTGCCAAACATCTTATATGCTCTACATTTATAATCTCTTTAAAATCTCACAACCACCCCAGGAGATAGATATTTTTATTATTATTATTATTATTATTACCACCATCAGCTAGCCTAATTTAACACAGTTAATTAGTGGCAATGCCAGGACTCCAACTCAGGCTAATCAACTTAAGAGTCCATACTGTCAACCACTACCCTCCACAGCCCCTATAAATGGTACAGTTAACAACAATGGCTATTAATAACAGTAATCATTTTATAGTGCACCTACTATGTGCTGAACTCTGTTAAATACACACATTATCTTATTTAATCTCTGAAGCATTCCTGCAAGTATTTCTATCCCTGTTTTTACAGATGGAAAAACTGCGGTTGAGAGAGGGGCTAATACAGCCGTAAAGAGGGGTGGAACTCAAAGTTCAGGTCCAATCAGCTGACTCCTAAGCCTACTCTCTTTTATTTTTAATGTAACATTCAATGGGGTGACACTGGTTAGCAAAAATTACATAGGTTCCTGGTGTACAATTCTACAGTGCATCATCTATGTGTTGTATTATGTGTTTATCACCCAGAATCAGTTCTCTTTCCATCACCATGTATTTGTCTCCCCTTCCTTCCTCTTTTGGTTACATCACGCTGCCTCTTGAGGTGTTAGTGGTCAGAACACAAATTCCTGTCTAGGTATCCCCTTTTCCTGGCATTTTACCCTTGCCCTATCTAGACTAGTCACTTTCTAAGATAGCAGTGACTCTACCAGTGTAGTGTCCCTTATACCTGCTTCTAAAGGCCAAACACTCTTTATGGATACCTGCCTTTTAAAGATAAGTTTCCATTTTCACAGCCCTCTATATCAGTGGTTTGCAAATTTTCTTTTGACTGCTCAACCCAATCAGTAAAACATTTTAAGCACAAGTCTCACTATATACAAGGGCTGTCCAGAAAAATTCAGTCATAAATGCCTCTATTTTTCATATTACATGACAGGATACTTTCTGGACAGCCCTTGTAAATATTTATTTATAAATTATATCATATAATATGTACTCATATATCATGTGTTTCATGAAACATGAATAAAGTAGAACTCTTTTAGAATGAGGTTTTCAAAAGGTAAATATTAACATATATAAATATTTCTAATATTTTCTTCTGACATCCCTGCTTTGGTACTATTTCTAAGAAACTGTCACTAAGCCCAATGGCTAGAGTCAGTGATCTCACAATTTAAAAATTATGTATCTTCAAGACAGCAGCTCTAACCTGGCTGAGTTGAAAAACTTAAAAAACTATTAAGAGAATCTCAAGCCCCACTCGCAAAGACTCAGACTTAGAACCTATTAGTGCTCCAGTTGTGGTTGATGCTCAGATGTAGAAACCATTGCTTTACGAGAAACCCAACCCTGGCCAAAGGGCCATAGAGTCAGTGACAACAATGATTACATCTGTGAGGTCCTAATATTATGAGCACTCCTTGACTGGGCTCATCCCTGACTGTCCTAGGTAACAACAGACAACTTTCTCAGTGGTCAGATCCACTACCCCTGTTAAAGCAGGATCCTCCTTCTTCCTATAGTAGCAGTGCAAGCACGAAATAGCTCTAAGAGTTTCTCACTGGGCTCAATGAAGAAAACCCTTTAATTATTTCTTGTCAACTGCTTTTGGATCACATTTGCACTGAAAATACCACCACTTGTGAAATAAATATTTTTAATAATTAATATGATTCGCACAGCTACATTTGTGTGTATGTGTTGTAAATGATTGAGAATACAACTGTGCAATCTGTTCCCAGGGACAGTCTTAATGACTAAACTGTATCCACACTCCAGAATGGTTTATCAAATGTTTGCATAAGCCATTGTGTTTTGACGTATCAAAAGGAGATTTTTCACCAAGCCTGCTGATTAGCATTTGTTAAAATAGATTAAAGTATTTACTCTGGTTCTCTGACCCACTCTGACCAGCCTCACCATTTACTTAGGTCCTTCTTGCCTGATTTGGTGTTAATTTCTAATTTATCTTCAGTCACCAGTCTTTGTTTCTACCTCCACCCTCAAAAAACACCTGTCCAAATGACAGCAGTGATAATAGCAGGCCTACAGCTGTACATGGATTGCTGTGAATGGAGCAATGGGGCCCTTATGGCAGGAGGGGACTCCAAGCCATTTTGTTCCCTAAATACATTTGCAATGCTTACAAAATCATACACACAAGCCACTGATAAAGTTTCATTTGTTGGACAAGCCAAAACAATCTTTCTCATTTAAAAAAAAAAAAAGGATTATTTTCTTAAAGAATTTACTTTTCACATATAGAAACTAAAAGAAACTATGAGTAGACTTGAAAACAACAAGTTTTTAAATTATGTTACCCATTAAAATTGAGGTGATTATAACTTTGGACTCACTAATCTTAGATTTAGGAATCTGTCTTAAGGAAATAATCAAGATGCATACAAAGATTTATGTTTAATGGTATTCTGCTGAATGTGACTCTAAAAAGGAAAAAATTGAGCTTATTTTATATGTCCAACAATAAAAATTTTGTTAAATAAATTGTGGTACTCGTATGTCTATTTGGCTAAGCTTTAAAATCATGTTACCAAATAATATTTAAAGAAATAGTAAAATGTATAAAATATCACATGGTGAGAGGAAAAGCAGATAGTGTTCTACAGATTTTGATAACAATTCCATAAAAGAGAAAATGCTTGTGTGTATTTCTTTTAAAAGATGGGAAAGATATATGACAAAATATTTGTAATTATCTCCTATAAGACATCGAACAAAATTTTTCCAAATTGTATACAATAAGCATTTTTATACTTATATACAGATATACAAAAATATTTTGGTTTGTTGAAACACTAAAAAATGATTCTTACTATGAAAGCTTTGGTTCCAAAATCATTTCAATTTGAAAATCAGTGTAAACATAGCTTTCAAAATTTTATTATAGAGACAACTTAGTGTGTACATATTATTCATATTACTAACTTAATTATCATAAAATGTTTATTTAGGTCTTATCATTTGCATTGACACATAAATAATATTTCTATGTTGTTGTTATCTCATCTGCTTTTACTATTTGAGTGTATGTGAAAATAATAAAGAAAAAATATTATCTGACATCCAGTAATATAGAATAATAATAATAAGCTTTCAAAAGGGCCTGCTAATAATATTGTTCCTTCTGTTGGAAAATATACATTTTAAAACAGTTAATCATAACCAATAGATAACCTTTGCTACACAGTGATACAACTCAGGTTTCCCATAATCGTATATTACCTGTCTTTACAGTAAACAGTGTCAACTTATATAATTCTTTGGACTATAAATTACTAACTCTAAAAATGATCAAAAGGAGAGTTACAACTTATTTTATGTAATTCCTCAAGGTTCTAAGACTTTCAGAAATAGCAAACGAGGAACAGAATTTTTCAAACAGATATTTTAATGTGTTGACTTTTGGAATTCCTAATGGCCCATCTCTTCATGAGATGTATGTCACTGAAAACAGATAAATCACAGAAGAAAGGCACCATCCATCTAATTATTCCAATGAGGATGAGGCAGAGAAAGGAAAGGGAGAGCTTCCACCCAGCAACCCAACTGTAAATCTTCATGTGTTGATGGGACATAACAGCACAATTAGTTTTAATACACACACACAACAGTATTTCTCTGACGAGTTATTGAAAAAATGAGTGCCAGATATTGGAGAAAGACTGTGAGTGTGAAGGCTGTTGGTTTAGTGTAATCTTTCAATTGAGCTATCAAACAATAATATTTTTCTCCAGCTATGCAACATAGGACAAAAAGAGCAGGGAAGCTTAAAAGTGCTATTCACAAGAACAGAATCTGAGCTGAGTCAACTGTTCACACATTGCAAATGTATTTCATCCTCTTTAACACAACCTCACCGCTGCTGGCAGTGCCTGCCAAGCTCCAGACTGCCTGAAACTTAAGAAACCCAAAGACGCTGAATATAGGCTTTAAAATGTCCCCAGGTGCCCTCCTCCCTTCGGTGAAAACAAAGCACCTGGATTTAGGGCTATCTCTTCTAACCTGCTGCTGTATAAAATCCCAACTTGGAAGCTCTTCCTTCTACTTATACAGTTGGTATCATAACTGGAAAGTCCTCCCCAGATAAAAAGTAAACATGGTTCAAGGTTGAGATCTTATTAGCATTTCCAAAGAGCTGTGAAAAGCCTCTATTCTCTCTCCTCTGCCAAGTAAATTTTGTTTTGCTGATCTTTGGAACTGTTCCTCTGTTGTCATGGTGGGGCATTATTGTCACAGCTGTCTCAGGCGGTGCTGCCTTGAATATCTTTAGAAAATAACACACAAATAAGGAACATGACATTCGCTATATCAAAAGAGCTTTTATAAGGCAACCACACCTACTATTACAAAACTCCAAAATGGTAACATAAAAGTCACTTGGCACTTTTAAAACTATGGAGCCAAAGATGAAATGAGGTCAATGAATGAATGTATTTACTACAGGGATAAGGACATAAAGAGAGTACATACAGATGCCTTCACTAAAGAGATAAAGCAAAACAGAAAAAAGAATACTTTGAAGATCTACTTTTTAATATGAAGAACTGATGCAAACTTTCTCAAAATTAATTATAACCTATTCCCTTCAATTGCCTCCATCATTTAGTAAATTTTCTTTTTCAAAATGACCAATTATTTTATTTTGATTATTTTGCTTTTCAGAAAACAGTAGGCTGTCAGCAACATGAAAGGAACTGTTTCACTATTCTTCTCAATTTCATACTGATATGAATAAAAATGATGGTTAAGGAACTTGATAATAGTACACACAATGATGCCTTGAGTGACAGGTAAAATGTGAATATGTGATGCAACATACATTGGAATTTCCTTTACAAGTATGCTGGCTTTAAGATATTAATGTTTAATTAGAGTTGCGGTAGGAACCTGCAACTAATGTGCATTTAATAAAATGTTATTTATTATAGTATTCTTATGCCTAAGTAAGTGACTCAGAGGTCATTTGACATCTCCTAACCACTTTCATCATTATTTCAGGTTAAAAACAAAACACAAAACACTTTATCTTTAGTTGCTACTTCTAACTGCCATCTTCAGAATCAAGAGAAATGGGAGCATTTCTCAAGACCATCAGACTTTCCACGGGATTCTGAGGAAGTTACTTCCCCAGTCATTGCTCCTTTTTCTATAAATAGATTAGTGATTAAAATAATGGTATTTCCAGTGAATCATGATCATAAATTTTTAGAGATTGGTCACAATAAGATAAGTTGCATTAAAATATTGGTTTAAACACCTTAACAGAACTCAACATAGCAGTCACTTGAATAAGAATGAAGAATGATTTCTTCTTCACATAAGTCTGAGCTCACAGATGATGCAGACTGTAGAGTGGCTTTCTTACATGAGGTCATCTGGGGACTGAGATTTCACCTATGTTATTGTTCCACTAGAGCAGGAATAAATAAACTATACAGTCAGTAAGCTGGTCCTGCTTTTGTAAATAAAGATTTTTGGAATACAGCCCTGCTCAATTGTATAAATATTATCTATGGCTGCTTTTGAACTATGATGACAGAATTGAGTAGTTGTAACAAAGACTTTACGGCCTTCAAGTCCAAGAATTTCCTATCAAGTTCTTTAAGAAGATTTGCCAACTCCTGCAAAGAAAATTTACTAAATGAAGCTCTCAACTGCACAGTCAAAGCTAGTTCACTGCCACATTACAGTTTGTGTGAAAGGGTAAAAAAGGGAGTGAAGCTGTCTTTTTAAGGGCACTAATCATTTCCTTTTACAGCCCGTTAGTTGGAGCTTAGTCATATGACCCACGAGGCAGCTGAAAAATACTGTTTCTAGCTTGATAGCCAGAATCCATCCTGAAGCAGATACAACAGAACTGTGAGTGTGACTGGGGATTTATAAATTGAGTAGAGCTCTACCTTTTGGGATCCAGAGAGTTTTTGCCAGAGTATATACCCTTGAGTGAACATTACCCAAGAAAGGAACATTTTCTCCTTCTATTCCCCACTTTCAATACAATGCATGTCAATTATGTATTTTACCTTTTCTTGTAAGCAAAGTAAAAATGCCCCTTCTCTATGAAATTTTCTTACTATACCCTGGTCAGAATTAATTAATTTTTCCTCAGGTCTCAAATGGCACTTAATTGTAATCATTTATTGGCTGGTTAGTAGGTACTTAACCTCCCTAAGCCTCCATTTCCTTGTAGAAATAATAGTAAAGATTTCATAGAATTGTTATGAGAATTAGATTTGTTAATATTTGGAAAGCATTTAGAACAATTCCTCTTAAAGGGGAAGCACTTAATAAAATATGGCTATGATTATTATTATGAGCCAGAGCTCCATTTTTGCATAAGCAGTTTGGATCATATTTTTATAACTTTCAATTTAAAGTGGGCTGACTCAGTTTTACTTTTGTAAAAATGCACTGAGACAAGAATCAATCCCTCTAATTTAAGTTCATTTTTCACTTCTAATTTAAATCAACTGCACAGAACTTGGGTTTTGAGAACATGTAAGACAGAGGAAAACAAAAATTTTTAATTGCACACTGAACCTGTCATGTCTCTGTCTTCAATCAGCATAGTGGACACGGTTAGTTACCTAACCAGATCCCTACCTTCCTAACAAAACACTGATTGATTCAAGTACATATCCCCACCTGCCTTACTCAGAGCTGATCCATCCTCAGCTTCTGGAGTAATCCTAAATTATCAAAAGCTGTGATTTTCAGTCAGGGTGATTTTGCCTCCTTGGGGACATTTGGCAATCTCTGGGAGGAGAATGCTACTGGCATCTAGCGGGTAGAAGCCAGCAAATTACAATGCATAGATAGGACAACCATCCACAGCAAAGTTATTCAGTCCAAAATGCTAACAGTGCCAAAGCCAAGAAACCCTGATCTACAAGAGATCCTATCCTTTATGAGGGGGAATGATATGTGACCCAATTCTAACTAAGAAGATATAAGAAGAGATTTTTTTTTAGATGCTTCTAAGAAAGTTTTTTGTCTCTCCTAAGAAAGAACAGGTTTCTCTCCTTCTCTCCTCTCCTCTCCTGTCCTTTCCTCTCTTCTCCTCCTTCTCCTTCCTCTCCTCCTCCTCCTCTCTCTCTCTCCCCCGCCACCTCCATCCCATGCCAACTTCGTATCAACCTAATTGCTCCAGCAGTCATCCTCTGACCACAAGAGGAGCCAACCTGAGGATTAAAACAGAACAGAGCATAAAAGGAACTTTTATGATGACATAATGAAACCAGTGGATCCAACAGCCACTAGAAATGCCCTTATGTGAACTAACACACTTCCCCAGTTTTTAAGTTAGAGTTGCATATTGCATGAGTTGTGTCAACATCAGGCTTTTATTAAATACCCTACTGTGCCAGGCACAGTATTAGGCACTGAAAATATAAAAATGAATAAGAGAGTCAATTGGCCCATTGCACAGTTTTTATTCTAAGAGGATATGGATCCCTAAATAAATAATTATAATATGTGCTGTAATAGAGATAGGTGTAATGAGAGCATAATGGAAGAAATATTAGTTCTACTTATCTGGGAAATCACATGTATCTCCATTACTAGCTTCCCTAAGGTTCAAAGAAGCAAATCTCTTTTCATTTTCTCATTCTCAATACTTGGCACGATTCCTTGTATATGGGTGTTCAATAATATTTGACTGATTTTGTTTAAGTACTTATCAAAAGGATCATTTTTACTAGGTATTTAACATGCTTGTTAATTTTTTAGAGGATAAGATTGAGTCCAAATGCAATGCACATTTCCATTATTATTTCCTCCTATTTAGCCAGAACTTTCCAGTCCTATCCAGTATGTATATGTGTGTATCTGTTGTGCTTCCAAAATATGTTTAAGGTACCTTAAAATATAAAATACAGACACACCTGAATAGACATTTTTCCAAAGAAGACATACAAATCAGGAATATGAAAAGATGTTCAACATCACTAATCATTAGGGAAATGCAAATCAAAACCACAATGATATATCATCTCACACCTATTTTCAAAAAGTCGAAAGATAACAAGTGTTGGAGAGGATGTAGGGAAAGAGAACCCTCATGCACTATTGGCAGGAATATAAATTGGTATGGTATTTATGGGAAATAGTTCAGAGTTTCCTCAAAAAATTAAAAATAGGGAGTTCCCTGATGGTGTAGTGGCTTAAGGCTTCGGCGCTGGCACTGTCAGTGCTGCAGCCTGGGTTCGATTCCCAGTCAGGGAGCTACCCACATACCAAAAAGCAAAAAAAAAAAAAACAACAAAAAATTAAAAATAGAACTACCGTATGTTCCAGCAATCTCACTTCCAGGTATATATTCAAAGAAAACAAAATCACTATCTCAAAGAAGTATCTACAGCCCCATGTTCAATGCAGCATTATTCATAGTAGCCAAAATATGAAAATAGACAGATAACTGGATAAAGAAAAACTATATACATAAAACACAATGAAATATTATTTGGCCTTAAAAGAGAAGGAAATCCTGGCATTTGCAATGACATAGTTGAACTTGGAAAACATCATGCTAAGTGAAATAAGCCAGACACAGAAGACAAATATTGCACTTACACATGTAATCTTTTAAAAAAATCAAACTCATAGTAACAAAGAGTAGAGCAGTGGTTACCGGAAGCTAGAAGGTGGGGGAAAAGGGGAGATACTGATCAAAAAGTGTAAACTTAAGTTGACAATGCACTCTAGAATTATATGCCTGAAACCTATGTAATCCTTGCTAACAAATGTCACCCCAATAAGTCTAACAATAAAAATGAATTTTTTTAAAAAAGTGTAAATTTTCAGTTATAAAATGAATAAATTCTAGAGACCTAGTGTACAGTATGGTGACTATAGTTAATAATAATGTATTTCCTACTTGAAATTAGTTAAGAGAGTAGATCTCAAATGTTCTCACCACAAAAAAAAAAGTGATAACTATAGCAAGTGATGGGTATGTTAATTAGTTTGATCATGGTAATCATTTCACACTGTACACATATATCAAAACCATGTTGTATACCTTAAATATAAACAATTTTTATCTGTCAAAAATAAATAAGTAAAAAACAGTTTAAACTGAAAATCACTAATTAAAGTGAACAGACAAAATACAAGTAAAAAAAGTATGAAGAGAAGTAGAAGAAAGGAGGAGACATTCTTACACTTTGAAAATCTTGGAAGATTATGCAAGTTGTCTTTGTAAAGATTAAAAACACATAATTACAAAGCTGACAGTAAGAATGAACTAAAAACATGTTTGCTGATAATCTGCACTTGGAAGTATCCTGTTTCACTGCTCCTGACACACCCATCAGAAAATAGCTTATGCTCAGTGGATTCATCACATCATCATCATGTCTCAAAATCAATACTGCCTATCCCCAAAAAGCATTCCTAGGAAGGTATACTGGCCAGAGTTGCTTAATGCCAATTATTTCTCTGATGCCTATATTTCTAATATCCCAGGCTATAGTGAAGCTATAACTATAATATATTCCTTGGGTTAAAGTCTCTTAATATGAGCAATACCTGTTTTTGAAAGATTAGGATGGAGAATCTTATCAAACAAGTCTCTACCTGTCTGGATTAACAAAATCACTTCCAGCTCCGGTACCCTTGCCTTCTGAAAAATTACCAAATTATATGAAAATTTTGTTCTAAAATTTCAACAATTGTCATTTACATTTCCAAAAAAATTTTTTTAAATATATAACTGAAAGTTTGAACCCTTTCACCAACCTCTCCCTATTTTCCCTACCTCTCTGACAACTAGTTTGCTACTCTGCTTCTATGAGTTTGACCTTCCCTTTTTTTTTTTTTTTTTTTTTTAGATTCCATGTGTAAGTGATATCAGGCAGTATTTGTCTTTCTCTGTCTGGTTTATTTAACTTCGCATAGGTTCATCTATGTTGTTGCAAATGACAGGATTTCCTGCCTTTTTAAGGCTGAATAATATTCCATTATATATATACACATATATATCACAGTTTTTTTTCATTTATTGGGGTGACATTGATTAGTAAAAATTACATAGATTCCAGGTGTACAATTCTACATTACATCTTCTATGTGTTGTATTACATGTTCATCACCCAGAGTCAGTTCTCTTTCCATCATCATGTATTTGTGTCCCTGTCCCTTCTCCCCCACACCCTTCCCTCCTTATACTCAGGTAACTACTAAATTATTGACTGTGTCCATGACTGTTGTTTCTTTGTTGCTTTTGATTTTATGCTAACAATCAAACCAAATTTCTCCATCCTTTTACCTTATTTTTACCCACTCTCCCATCCCCCCTCCCATCTTAAAGAAGTCCCTCTAACATTCTTTGTAGTATTGGCTTGGTGGTGATGTATTTCTTTATCTTTTCTTTATCTGAGAAGCTCTTTATCTGTCCTTCAATTTCGAATTCTGGCCTTGCTGGATACATTATTCTTGGTTGTAGATCTTTGGTTTTCATCATGTTGAACATTTTCTGCCAATTCCTCCTGGCCTGTAAAGTTTCTGGTGAGAAATCAGCTGAGAATCGAATGAGTGTCCCTTTATAAGTTACTACTTTCATTTCTCTTGCTGTTTTTAGAATTTTCTCTTTTTTCTTTAACTTTTGACATTTTAATTATGATGTGTCATGGTGTGTTCTTGTTTGGGATCATCTTGTTTGAGATTCTCTGTGCATCCTGGACTTGTATGTCTATTTCCTTTGCCAGGTTAGGAAAATTTTCATTCATTATTTCTTCAAATAATTTCTAGATCCCTTGGTTTTTCCTCTGTCCCTTCCAGCACACCCATATTCTGATATTTTTCCACTTAAAATTGTCCCAGAGGAATCTCAAACCATCTTCATTTTTCTGGATTCTCAAATCTGTTCTAAATTGGTGTTTTCTGCTGGCTTTTCCTGCAAATCACTGCTTTGCACTTCTATTTTATCTATTTTGGTGACCTTTATTCTGTTCTTCATTTTAATTAATGTAGTCATCTCTCTCTGGTCCTTTATAATAGTTTGTACATCTTCTTTAATGTTTGCTCTCTCTGTGTATTGAAATTATCATTCAGTTCCTTAAGCATTTTAATAATTGTTGCTTTGAGTTCTGTTTCCGATGGGTCATCTGTCCCCATCTCTTTAATTCTCTGGTTTCTCATTTTTGCAGCCTTTCTGGACCCTCCCAGCTGTAATTTCTTTGGTGTTCACTGCTGATACTGGGCAGGCAGAGGTCTGTGGGGGAGGGGCATTTCCAGCTTTGTTTTCTTCCTGTGGCTCCACGAAGTTTGCAGGGGGGTCTGCAAGGAGTTTGGGCATGATTATGCCTTTCTGTTCTCAGTATGCCCACACTTGGATTCTGCTCTGAGCTCTGGGGTCAGTCCTGTTTGCTGGTCTTTCAGATCATCCTGGTTGTGGGCCAAGAAATGCGTGCACACAGCCCCCTCTCTCCTTTTCCATCCTGGCCAGAGCATTGGCGCTATGGCTCCTCACCACCTAGCTGTTCTCCCTCCCCTGGAAACCATGGTGAAGATCGGTCACTGCATTTTGCAGCTGGGTCTGCACCTCCTGGGGCCAAAGTGAGGTGGGTACGGTATCTCACGCCCCACCTGTGGGCCTCCTTTCCTCTGTCCTGCAGACTGAGTGAGGCCTGGAGTGCTATCCTGCTGCCTTCTTCCTTCCTCCCCCAGCAGTAGAGTCCCAAGCTGGGACTCGCACAGCCATGTCCCACCCTTCCCCTTTATTTCTCCTTTGTTTAACGCTCTGCCTGCCTACAGTTACCTTAATGTGACGAGTGGGTTTCTTAGCTATGATTGTGCATTTTATATATATATAATCTATCTCAGTTTCTTAATTCATTTATTCATTGATGGACTCTTCAGTTGTTTCCATACCTATTGTGAACAATGCTGTAGTGAACATAGGAGTATAGATTCTTCTTTGAGTTATTACTGGTTTCATTTCCTTTAGATATATACCCAGAAGTGGGATTTCTGAATAAAAGCTATTTTTAAGGTTGCATAAATTTTACTTAAAGAATAGGCTGGTATGTATAACTCTTGATTGCAAATGAAAAATATAATTTAACTGAGTTGAAGCAAAAGAACAAATGACTACAGCAGTCCCTCCTTTAGCCATAGGAGATACATTCCAAGACCCCCAGTGAATGCATGAAACCACAGATAGTACCAAACCCTACATATGACTTTATGGTTTTTTTTTTCTACACATACCTGCCTGCAATAAAGTTTAACTTAAAAATTAGGCACATTAAGAAGTTAACATCTGATAATAAAATAAAACAATTATATAATAACAATATACTATAACAAAAGTGAATGTGGCATTATTAAGTAAAATAAGGGTCACTTGAATGCAAGCACTGCAATATCATGACAGTCGATCTGACAATCAAGATAGCTACAAAGTGACTAATGGGGCAGATAGCACATACAGAGTGGATATGCTAGAGATAGGGGTGATTCATGTCCCAGGCAGGATGGAGCAAGACAGTGAGATTTCATCACCCTACTCAAAACAGTGCACAACTTAAAACATAGAAATTGTTTACTTCTGAAATTTTTCATTTAATGTTTTCCAAATGCAGGTGACCACAGGTAAGTGAAATCACAGATAACAGGGGACTACTGTAGGTTGTCTGAGAAGTTCAAATACAGCTGTATCCAGGGACCAAACCAATATTGGCACCTTTCATTTTTCTGTGTCTGCTCCTGTGTTTTAGTTTTCTCTTAATATGAGACAGACTCCAAGAGGCTTGAGAGATTACTATGTGTGGCTCCATGCTTTATCTTAATCTAGCAACTTCTACAGAAGTAATCCTCTCTACCATCATCCACCTATCAGTTTAGTGAAGGTCTCTGATTGGTCCTATTTGGACCAATGACCCAGTCCTGAACCAATCATTCTGTCTAGAGGAAGAGGTTACTATAAATGGCCAAGCTTGGTTCATGTGCCATTACTGTGGCCAAATGAGTGAGGCCCTGGGAAATGTAGCTCATCAGAATCACAGGAAGCGCAGGAGAGACAGTTCCTGTGCAAAACAAATGCTGAATAGAAAAAAAATAACAATACTAATGCCCAGTGCAACAGGAAAGCCTAATATCAGGTAAGTCATATTACCCCAAAAGGTTTTTAGGCCTATGACAGTGTTCTTCTAATTTGAGAGGGTTGGTGGAGAGGGGAAACAGTGACCTTCTGCCCTGGAACTAGTAACCTTGCATCATGAGAGTTTGTGTTATGTTAATCTTACAGCCTACCTGTCCCATAGATCAACTTCAATTGTGCTGCTACCTCAGATAACATGTTTAGCTCCTACATATTCTGAATATATCATCTATGAGACAGGATAAGTGGACCCTAATATGGTTCTTTTCTAAAGCACATTGAAATCCTGGGAAGACTGGGGTTATGGCATATGCTCCAGTGAGCCTGTTAAGATTACTCATAATGACTCGAGGCTATGTTTGGAACGCTTTCTGAAGTGAATAAACAGATGGCCAGCAGTGGCTAAAATTGAAAGTAGTTTAAAAAACGCTGAGAATCAATTACTTTAACTCTCCAAGCTTAAAGTTCCTTCAAATATGACTGGACAATATTTACTAAGAATCATGTTCCTTCTGGAATAAATTCAGTTCAAGGACAGCAGATGCGCTATGAATTCAAAGCGATGTGAAAAAGGAATGACTGATTTCACATCCCTATCACGGAAGTCTTGAGGCATAATTAATTGATAATGATTGCTTCAGAAATATTTTGAGCCAAGGCTCCACCAAAAAAGAGAAGTATTTTTCTCATTAACGTTCTAATAGCACACATTATTCACAAGAAAGTCATAGTAATGGGCATGCCATGTCTTGGAAAAGTGACCCATGCTTGAGCCAGAAACAGCAAAATGCTGGGAAAGGCAAGTTTCAGGATTCTGAGTCTTAGAAACTATGCCAGTAGGATTTTCTGAGGGCCAAAAAAAAAAAAAAAAAAAAAAAAAAAAAAAAAAAAAAAAAAAAAAAAAAAAAAAAAAAAAAAAAAAAAAAAAAAAAAAAAAAAAAAAAAAAAAAAAAAAAAAAAAAAAAAAAAAAAAAAAAAAAAAAAAAAGACCATGAATCAGCCAGTCCAGCTGTGAGAATACAGCTGTTAAGTTGCTGAAAGAAATGATGAAGTAGAAGGAATGCCACCAAGCTGAGAACAGTATTAGTATTAGCACACTAGAGGACAAAACCAGTATTTACAATGACTCTGGGAAGTTAGAGATTTGGGTAGAAGAAAAAAGAATAAAGACCAGTCACAAGTTGGTACAAAGTAAGAATCTGTAAGAGCAACGTAAGACTGTAGGCAGAAGCTGAGTAGCACTGGAACAAGGTGGAGTACACACTAATAGTTTATAATATATATAAATTATCTCATCCAACTAGTAATTCAATTTACAGATGAAAAACAACTCTTGTTCAGAGAAGGTCTTCCAATTGTCTCTTGATATTTAACAAATTATCCTAATAGTGCTTTAAAAAGTTGTTTATTTGTTAACAATTCTGCAATATGGGCAAGGTTTGTCAAGGATAAGCTTGTCACTGCTTCACATGGCATCAGATGGGATGGTGTTACTACCCCATGACTAGAGAATCTGCTTCCAAGATGGCCTCATTCACAGGTGGTCAAGTTGTTGTAGATGGTGTCAGATCAGCTAGGACTGTTGGCTAGGAATTTGGTCCTCCTCCATATGGTCTCCCCATGTGACTAGGCTGGGTTTGTGGAAAGGCCACATGGAGGACAACTGCTCACAGCATGGCAGTCTTGGGGTAGATATATTACACAGCTGGCTTCCCCCCAGGAAGCTGCTAGGTCCTCTTAAGAAATTACAGTGTCACTTTCTCTGAATTCTACTGGTTAAAGCAGTCTCAGCGCCACCCCAGATTGAAAAGAACCCCACACAAGGCCATGACTATCAAGAGGCATGGTTCAATTTATCACAGAGATGTGACTTGTACAAAGTTAACAATATGCTACTATCAATTGGAGGAAATGTTGATGCTAATATGTCTGTAAAATAAAACAAAAAAAAAAAGGGGGAGAGAGAATTGCTTTGTATGGCCAATATGGAAAAAAAAATTAAAAGAAGAAAAAGGGAAAAAGGCAGAAATGGTAAAATAATGATCCTATTAATATTATAAGGACCATGGACAACTATCAGCTTTACAACTAAAAGGAAACCTGAAAATTTTGGAGATAAATCAGAGGAGAAGAGTAATTATAACTGGAAGACAGGAAAGTAAATTTACAACAAAAACTTTTAAAAATAAAATTATATACCTTGGAGAAAAGAAGACAGAAGAGTGACTTAATGATCCTCAAAGTCCATATATGGACATTTACCACTAATTTCTACTCTCTAAAAAGAGCAAAAGAGGATGTCTATTTAAATTGATCATGTAAAATTTAGGTTGAAAGAATTACCTGGAATAGAAGATGAATAGAAAAGAGAGACATAAAATTTTCTTTCTAAACATCTTTTAAGAGAGGCTACAGTTACATATATGGGAAAGTTTTCGATGTCCTGAAAAAAAGGAGCCCTCCATAATGACTCATGTGAAGCTCCTAAAGACTGGTGAAGCTTTCTATAGATCAAGTGACTATACCTTCCCCCTTGCATTATTATGAATCT
Organism: Lyroderma lyra; assembly: GCA_004026885.1. Taxonomy (NCBI): domain Eukaryota; kingdom Metazoa; phylum Chordata; class Mammalia; order Chiroptera; family Megadermatidae; genus Lyroderma; species Lyroderma lyra. The sequence goes on along the minus strand of PVJL010001002.1, from coordinate 90,862 downwards.
TGTTATGCCCCTGTCTGTGCTCCCTGTTCTCCATCCCACCTAGATCTGAAAGAATTTCCTTTAGGGCAGGCACTATATCTTAATCTTCTTATCCCAGAGACAACAACTTGCTCTTAATAGAATATATGCTGAATACATAAAGTGTTTAGATACCTTTGTCCATGCTAAACTGATGAGATGCTAAGTACAATGATTAAATAATTATCCACTAATTAAATTCTATTGATTTTATTGTGCATTGACTGTGTCAAGCACTATACTATATGCAATGACATACTGTGATCAGCAAAGTAAACATAGTTTCTGTCTTTACAGTAAGAAGCTACATACATATATACACACACATATATATAGTTTTTGAGAGAAAACTATAGAATGATATGAGAGATTAAAAAAAAGATACTATTAATCTGGAGAGCTAGAATAGTGATTATGAGCTGACTGCAAGTTTCTTAACAATTTGAATAATAAGTTTGTTTTTTTTATTGTTATACTTATTGGAGTGACATTGGTTAACAAGAACTACGCAGGTTCCAGGTATACAATTCTATACTGTATCACAGAGTGGTAAACACAGTAAGTTTTTTATCTGTAGAATGGGAATCATAGTATCTAGCTCATGAAATTATTTCAATATATAACCCTTGGTATAATGTCAGTGTCCACTGGACCCATTTGCATTTTTTAAATTTCTTTTTTGAGCAGTTCTAACTATTTGTAAAGATTGATTTTTCATGGAGGTCTTCCTCTAAGAAGAATGACTTTTGTTTTACCTTAGAGGTCATCAAAAAACAAAGAGAAATTTTACTTTTTTACTTTTATAGGCTAAAACTCATTCTATTTTGCAGATCCTATACAGATCCATTGGACCCTTATAAAAATCTAAGCTAAATTATGAGATCTTAGTGATCTTATTTTTCTTATATCTTAGAAATATTTTGCCATGTCATCATCTTCAGAATTACTTTGCATTACTGACCAATTATTTTCAATTGTAATTTTAAAAAGACCAAAATAATAAGAAAATGGAAGAAATATGAAATTACCTAAAAGCATATACAACAGTGAAATAAGTCACCACTAATATACCATTCTTCAGTTTCTTATTGTCTGGACCAAAGTACTGAATCATCTTTGAAGAAGTATAAAGGATAAAGGAAAAACTTCCTTTAAGTCTTTTTTTTTTAATTTTTTATTGTTTCTTAATAAGCCTTTTTGAAGCCTTTTTTAGCACAGTTGAAAGATTTGAGTATACAAATCAAGTTTAAGACTCAAGAGATTTCAGAAGGGTGAAGTAATACTTCATGTGGAACACACAACAAGTGGAAATGATAAATGAATAATTAAGGTTTAGGAAACACTCCCTTTGACTGTTCTGAAATCCCTCAGCTAGACTGTAAGTGCACAGAAAGAGTTTATAAGTTTTTATTCCCCACAAGCTGATTTGTGCTAAGAAAACAGTATATTTTCAATAAATAATTGATTGAGAGAAATGGACTCAAATCAGTACTTCATGTCAGTAAAGTGGAATGGTTAGAAGTATGAATCTTGTAGTCCAGTTAAACTGGATTGTAATTTCTGCTCTATCACTTAATAACATGTTTGATGCTAATCAACTTCCCCTCTAAGCCTTAGTTTCATCATCTGTAAAAGAGAGACAATAGTATCTACTTCATATATTAAGTATGATATAATACTTAAATGAGATAACAACACAGGTTACATATTTCATAGAGTGCTCAGTGTTAGCCTCTATTATTTTTTCCTAGTTAATAGATATTTTTCATCACAGTAACCAAATTCACAAATCCAAATGTCAACATCACTAACACAATAGTCTCACACAATTATTTTTTCAAAGAAGAGAAGCCAGTTTTTCATTTATTGTTATAATTTATGATGAAATTACATTTGTGAAGGAGATGAATTTAAAATCTGGGTTTGGGTGTTCCCTTAATAAACTAGGAAAGAGAGTCCCTTAGGAATCATCAAATAACACTGAATTTTATTTTATAAAAGCAAAAGGGAAAAATAAAATTCCCTTTATCATCTGAGAAGGGATTAGCACTTACAACACAGGAAAACCACCTAAAATTTGAAACTTTTTCAGCATTACCGTGGTATCATGTATGCAAAAGAAAAATATTATGGTATTATTTTCCATTCTTACCAGCTTTTATCCATACTTAATAAAAACAAAGCTTGGGAATAATACTATGTTTTTCCAAGACATCTGCTAACTATGTGAGAATAATATTAATAATGGTATTAATATTGTAATGATAGGTAGCTCTTAGTAAGCACCCTAAGTATTTCAATGATTTGTCTCACTGAATTATCATATCAAGGACACTCAAATGGTTTTGAACCCTGAGAAGTTGATTCCAAGAATAAGGATACATGAGGTAGACATTGCAATGTGCCACGCAGATCCCTCTGCAGTGAAAGACTTCGGGTCCAAGCTGCTAGGAGTATTGTTGGCAGACAGCCTTAGCCTGTGTTCACGCCTTTCAGGAATTGCCTCACTCAGCCTTCAGCTGTCAGCCCATGCTTCAGGAATTGCCTCAGAAACAGAGATCATCCTTACCCAAAGTCACACCCCTTCCAGAATAGCCACATCCAATGACTAGTTGATGTGGGAATATAAAAACTTGGCCTGCGTCAAATATACTCAATTAAAAAAGATTTTTAAGACTTGTCCATCTAGGGCCCGTTTAGGACAACTCTAAAGGGTCACTCTAGCTTCAGAGCTCTTTGTGAGATCAGTTGAGACTCTATGGTTGGTGTTCATCATAGTTAAATTTATCCCTCTGTGTCCTTTACCATGTTCCAACAAGTTTTGATCCCAGTGGCACTGCTAATAAACATGCGACGTGCTTAGTTCTGTCTTAGAGTACGCTGCATGGAGAACCCAACTTACGACACTGTAAGTACACTACCAATAAAGAGTGTCTTTATTCACAGAACATCTCACATCTTTAAAATTTATCTTACTAAATTTTGTTTTTGTAAAATACAGACTCTGAAACACGTTATATTATTCTGAGTTTTATTCTGTACACTTGTGTAGCCTGCGGATTGGAGGGAAGATGGCCATTGGAACAGCTGTATTTTGACACACAGTGCTAGTTCCAGCATAGAGTTGTTAGTGAATATTGGAAAACAAAATTTGTCAGACTAAAGGTGATAACTGATCCTCTTGATGAAAACAAAATCAAAATAAAGAAAAGTAGGATTTTTCTCTGGCATAAAGGATGGACATAAGAAATACATTCTGATTTGGGGAACTTTTAATTACAGAATTTGTATAAAATTAAAAAGGAAAGATGTGACTCTTTCCTCACCTCATCTCCTGTCCCATTCCCTACAGGTAATATTCATTGGCTTGGAGTGCATCATACCCAGACATTTTTCCATGAGTGTTTATGGGTGTACAAATTGTTCAAAATATGAGTTTTTAATAAAAATTGAGTTTACTATACTAATTGCTCTGCAACTACATTATGGAAGTTAAATGTTAAACATCTAAAAAAAAAATACCTCCACAGCAACATTTAAATTTGTGTTTAACCCAACATCTAGGGACTAGCAAAAGCTGATAGAAAATTAATCATCACAAGTTCACCCCTTGGCAATTTGGCACTCATACACATCTCTTCAAATCACATCTAATATCTAAATAAAGATAATAATAAGTATTTTAATTAATTCAGGCTGCTATAATAAACTACCATAGACTGGGTGATTTATAAACAACAGAAATTTTTTTCTCATAGTTCTGGAGGGTGGCAGCCTGAGGTTAGGTGCCAGCACTGTCAAGTTCTGGTGACAACTCTCTTCCAGTTGCACACTGCTAACTCCTCCTCATATCCTTATATGGCAAAGAGCAGAGATAGAGAAGCAAGCTCTCTTGTGATTCTTATATCAGGGCACTAATCACATTCATGAGGGTCCCAACATCATGACCTCATCTAATCCTAATCACCTCCCAAAGGCCCCACTGCCTAATACCATCACATTGGAGGGTAGCGTTTCAACAAATATTCAGTTCATAACAACAAGGTTATACATCTGCCTAACATGATACAACTATCCTTCATACAACTGAAAAAAACACTAACCTTTTGCCCAGAAAAAGAGGCAAGTCCTTGGGGGATATTCACTCTTCTTGATGTCCTATAACTTAAAATACCATGAGGTAAAGTGAATATATTTTGTTATATAATAAGAGGATAAGAGAGGGAAGAAAACAAAGATACTTGATATATGAGTGCTGTCCAGAAAGTATCCAGCCATGTAATATGAAAAATAGAGATATGTATATGGGTGGATTTTTTTCCAGACAGCCCTCATATATATACATATTCATTAGAAAATAAGTAAAATAGGGATGAAATACTCATGACCATTATAGTCCACATTCATATAACTGATGATATAGTCATAGCAGGTATTTAGAACTACTTTTTTCTACCACTTCCTATTCTGTGTTCCTTTCGCTTTCAACAAGTACCTCCACTGGTCATGGTTCTTTACCAGGTAGGGCAACTCAAATTCTCATTTCTATAAGGGCCTAGTTATTACCAGTTCTGCTTGAATTAGATTGTACTTTTCCATCACCTTTGGTCACAGGATGTGGTTATAACAAGAGATACCCTAAAAGATTTCCTATATTCCTGGCAGTAATATTGTTTCTTACCTTCATTGTGGAGTAATAGTCCAATTTCCCCATGGTATTCAGGATCAAGCACCCCAGCCAGCACAGTAACTCTTTTTCCCTTGTTGAGTTAGAGGCATGAGGAGCCCAAAGCAGCTGGACAGCAGTCTTAACTTCCCATTCAGTGAAATCATTGTTGTGTCTCCTTATTCCTCTGTTTAGAACTAAGATTTCCCTTCACCACAATGCCATTCAGGGATGTCTCAGAAAGTAGGTGTAGTACTATAGCTGTGCATTTTCAAGTGGTATCTGCATATTACACAGAACCACCTATAAACTAGGCCCAAGATTTCTCTTCCTCTGTCAACTGATGTAGGGAACTCGCCATGAGGCCATAGGTACAGGCTGGGAAAGAAGAGGTCATGTAGTTGGAGTAGAGATACTTTTACATTCATGCTATAAATCTAGCTCATTCATTTTAACAGCTGGATAGTAATACATTTTATTCTTGTACCATAATGCAAACTTCCTATTGTAATAGGCTTTTCGTTTGTCTTAAAATTTGTTTTTTCAACATGGAATAGTTTCCAGCAGGCCCTGGCTGCAGAAAGGAGGGGCAGATGTGATGGTCCCAGGCCAGGTTCTGGTTCCAGTTCCACTGAGGCAGTGACTATGGTAGGAAGAAGGAGGTGCTGGACGCGCTGGCCCACCACCACTATACATTGCAGCCTTAGCTCGAAATGAACTATATGCCAGGCACCACCAGCCTCACTGAGGACATCGACAAAAAGCATTTGGTCCTGCTTCAAGATAGAAGGACGCTTACGGGCTTTTGAGAAGCATTGATCAGTTTTCTAATCTAGTGCTACATCAGACTGTGGAGGGTATTCATATGGGCAAAAAGTACAGTGATATTTCTCAAGGAATTTTTGTGCTCAGAGGAGAAAATGTGGTCCTACTAGGAGAACCAGACTTGGAAAAGGAGAGTAACACACCCCTCCACCAAGTGTCTACTGAAAAAATTCTGAAAGAACAAAGGGTAGAAAAACAGACCAGGGAGTTCCTGGTGGTGTAGTGGCTTAAGGCTTTGGCGCTGGCGCTGTCAACGCTGCGGCCTGGGTTCAATTCCCAGCCAGAGAACTATCCACATACAAAAAAACAAACAAACAGACAGACAAACAAAAAACAAACCAGGCTGGAAGCTGAGAAGCTGAAAATTCATGCTGTTAAGGATCAAGGTCTCCCCATTCCTCGAGCAGATACTCTTGATGAATATTAAGTCTTTTGCTCAGAGGCCATTGCTCTTAGGCAGCAGGTACTGTCACTGAACAAAAGTGGCATTCTGGTTCACCTCACCCATTTGACTAGACTCTAGAATTTTGAACAATCATTTTTCTTTTGAGTTCTTTCACATATGCAACATGAAGAAATCATGTGGCTTTTTCCCCTTTTTTAATAACAAAATAATTGTTTAAAAAAACAGTGGGATGGACTCCTTTCACCCATCACCGTGGAGCCAGCAACTACTTCTTTATATTGCTCATCTCATCTCAAATTAGAGTTTATAGGAGACATTCTTTGTTTGCTTGTAAGTAAAATATGAATCTCAAAACTGAAAAAGAAATTTTGTTTTTAAAATGGATATATGCATAATACTACACACAGATGATGTACTGTAGAGCTGTACACCTGAAATCTATGCAATTTCTACTAACCAATGTCACCCAAATAAATTTAACAATAAAAAATAAAATAAAATAAAATGGATATATGTACTTATAAGATTTCCATAAAAATTGATAATAGAAATAGAAAATAAGATATTAATTATGGCACCTAGATTGGTTACACTAGCACAAAGATGCATTTCTGACCACACAGAAAAGAGGCTAATGAAACTCTTAAGAGAATGTGTATGTGTATTCACATATTTTAGTACCTCTTTATATTGTTGAACTAACATTTAATTTTTTTCCTTTTTTTGGAGGTGGTTCCCTGGCTAGGAATTGAACCGAGGCCACAGCACTGACATCACCGAAGCCTAGCCACCACATCACCAGGGAACCCGCTTTGAGCTATCATTTAAAGCAATGTAGGAACAATTATTTTCACCCATAATTTTGAGATGGCTTACCATTATTGTCATTGAATGAATTTGGGGTATGCAACAGTTAGAATATAGTCCAACTTTTAAAAAATTCTTCTGTTAGCTGTAAGCACAGCTCCACAAAGTATATAGTAAATCAGTTAGGTATTTACTATTTTCTGATGATTGTTTCTACCCCAGGAGATGGTCCAATCTTGGATATAAATAATTATTTAAAAAATGCATTTCAAATTCAACAGAAGTCTTATACTTATGCACACGAATATATCTTTTCTAAAGTAGCCAAACTAGTGATATTAACAATTCATATTTGGTAAGTCAAAGAAACCGATTCCATTCTAGCCAAGAGTATACTTTTTTTCATTTTCTTTTATGAAGGACTTTAAATTTCAGACTTTTGTGGATGGTTATATTTCACTTGACTAAGCTGAGAATAGCCATCTCATACATGGGCAGCTAAAATGTGTATATCAGGTGGTGAACTTACTATACAGCAAGTTGACAACTCACTGTAGAATTATATTCCTGAAACCTATGTAATCCTTGCTAACAGATGTCACTCCAATAAGTCTAACAATAAAAATAAATTTAAAAAAATAAAATAAAATGTGTATCCCTACTTACAGTCAGTCCATTGAGCTAGTAGAAATTTCACCTCTGACTCACACAGCAAGATCTTTAGGCAACTGCAAAATAAATTAACCTCCAAGCTAGAAGGGAGTCTCTTTTTTGGTGACTCTTCTACAAAAAGAAGTGGTTTGTTACGCACAAAAACTTACAAGTGAGTCACCATGTGAAAAATTGCCCCACATTTTAAAAAAATAGCTTAAATTCTATCATCTAAGATGTTATTGGGGGTCTTTAAAGCCTTTCAGTCTTCTAAAAAAAATCGCTTAAAATACAAATTCCTGGGACAGTTAATCCCTTAAACCAAAAGAACAGCAATAATCTTTGTTAAACAATTTAAAAATGAGACACAGGATTTGGGTAGGGAGATACAAATCAAGAGAGGAGAGGGTCATAGAGCCCACCAAATTCTTTTGCCTATTTTATAAATTTACCTTAATCTACCCTCATAAAATTTCAGATAATAAATGAATCTGAAATATAAACCCTTGCTAATTTACACTTGTATATTAATTTACCTTCTTAATATTTCAAAATATTAATCTGGTAACTCTAGATGTTTCTTCTGTTAGGCATAGTTTCTTTTCAACTTACAAACTTTCTATACCTTGTTCTTTCTGAAAATTATCAATAATTGCTCTGGAGAATGGATCCCTTTTCTTCTCCCATCCCAGTTAACCAACCATTATTTTAAGTTTTATCATGATCGTGTCCTTGCCTTCCTTTAGTTTTACCACCCATAAGTGTATCGTTAAATAATATAATTTAGTTTTGCTCATTTTTTAACTTTCTAAAAATAGAACCATACTAAATGTACTCTCTCTTTTGCTCCATATTGCTGCTTATAGTTGTACTTCATTCATTTTCATTTTTGAATAATTTTCCATTTTATAAATATACTTCAGTTTATTCCCCCATTGTACAGTTAATTGATATTTATGACAATTCCATTTTGGGGCAACTGTGAACAATGCTATTATGAACATTGTTAATTCGGGTAAATTTAAGTACATGGTATGTGCATATTCCTAGGAGTGGAATTGTTGTGTCACAGAATATGAGTATCTTCAACTTTACTTGACAATGTAAACTAATTTCCAAAGCAGTATGACAATTTACCCTGCCACTAGAAGTAAGTGAGAGCCCTTATTGTTTCTATCCTGGCCATCCCTTGATACTGTCAGACATTCTAATTTTTGCAAATCTGGTGGGCATCTAAAGGTATCCCACTGATCCACCAGCCCTGATTAGAAATGAGGTTGGGCACCTTTTTCAGATATTTTATCAACCATTTGGATATCTTTTATTGAGAAATAGTGAAACACCCATTTTTTTCCTATTTTGCATTTTTCTATAGGGTTGTCCTTTTTTATTTTAAGGAGTTGTTTATTCTGGATACTAGTACTTGATTGGTGCTAAACTAGTATTAGTATTGGTGCTATACCAGTATTAGATAGATTGCAAAAATCTTCTTATATTCTGTGCCTTGTCTTTTCTGTCTTTTATATTACCTTTTGACACAATTTTAATGTAGTTAATTTTTCCCTCTATGTTTAGTGCCTTTTGTGGCTTGTTTAATAAATTATTTGCTAAACTTGAAGTATTCTCCTATACTATCTAATAGCTTTATAGTTCTGACTTTAATATTTAAGTCCTTAATCTAACTGATATTGATTTTTGTCTATGGTATGAGAAAGAAGTGAATTTCACTTTTTCCCATATAGATATCTAATTGTTCCAACACCAATTCTTCCAGAAGAAGAGATTCTTCTGAGTTGTTTTTCTTTTCTTTTTGCAGATAAGGGAAACCTAGCTCTTGACTCAATTACTCTCAGCTCATAGAGAACATAACAAGAAGGGGTTAGATTTATTTCAACAGTTGCTAAAACTCAGAAGAGTTGTCCTCTTTATGAAGTTAGTTGTAATAATTTAAAAGAGGCTAAACATGGAAAGGTTTTCTATCTAAAACTGAGATCTAGCATGCATAATTTATAGTACAGAAAATAGGCTTACATATACTGAAAGTGAAAATATAGGGAGTTCCCTGGTGGTATAGTGGCTAAGCTTTGGTGCTCTCAATGCTGCAGCCTGGGTTCGATTCCCAGCCAGGGAACTACCCCCCAAAAAAGAAAATATGGATAAAAATATTCCTGAGTATGCAACATTTAATCTAATTCAGCAAACCCTTAAGAAGTAAATTATTTTATAATACTTGTTTTATGCCTAAAGGTTATGCATATTTTATTCTTTGGTTCCTTATTTATTTTCACTATCTTTGTAAATAAACTGACTTTTGAGTTTTTTACTACTTAGGTTTTGGCAGAACTAAGGCTATATCTCTGTCTCATAGACTATCCTACTGTCATGGCATCTTCATACTTGAATCTTCTCTACAACATTACTGCTCGGTGATTAACTAATTTGAAGAGTTCAATATTGAACCAAAATTTAACTGATTCCATTTTTTCCATTCACTGAACAAAATTCAATTTGGAAGGCCCATCTCTATGCAACCTGATCTTCTTCCTCCTCTTGACTTCTCTAATCTTGCCTTCTTCTGCCTAAACAATATCAAAATTCTTTCATTCTTCAATGATGTCCTAATTTCATATCCCCTTATCACCCTAGCTCTTCTGAAGGAAGAGGCTGACAGTATAAATCATAAAATTGACTAGCAGAAAAAAGAATAAATGATCACCTTCTTTACATCAGATATACCACCTCCATTAATGTATCTGCTTTTTTTAGAAGCCACTTTCCACTGCTCTTTTTGCATGTTATCTACAACTAGCCATAATAATGACATAAAATGTTTATTTGTTAACACTATTAAATAGCATTTTGTTCTCATTTTAAAAGTGATTGTGCCTAATATTTCTATATTTCTTTCATTCATAAAAAAATAACTATTTTTAAAAAAATAAACTATTTGGGGATCATCTGTAAGTACATAAGCAACATAACTGTTTATGTACACATATAAACACACACACATTTCTTTTTTTTTTTTTAAACAGTAGTTTTATTTTCCCCTGACCTTCCCCTTCATTCTGCAAATTTCTTTTTATTTATTTATTTATTTTATGTGGATAGTTCCCTGGCTGGGAACCGAACCCAGGCCACAGCACCGACAGCACCAGCGACAAAGCCTTAAGCCACTACACCACTAGGGAACTCCCCACATATTTCTTGAAAAGAAATAAAACTACTTCTAATAAAACATGTATCTAAAAGAGTTTTATATTTCACTCTTTAACATACAAAGGTAGATTTTTTTTGGTCACTGTTTTCTTCACTATTTCAGGGAAGAGGGACAAGCAAAATTTTGTCTCTGCTTATTCACAGTTCTCAGCATGTGAATGGGACAACATTTTTGCTCTCTTCAATTTTTTTCTAGTATAGCCAGTTATAATTTTGAAGTCTTTAATTTATTCAGTTGTAGAGTTCTATTTCTTTTTGAAGAATTATGACTGATGATCCAAAAAATTTAATTATGCCTAGCAAAATTCCATTATCTCATTTCCCAAGGGGTACCAATGGCCCTGCCCCACCAGCCAGGATACACAAGAACTCTGTTTTAAAGCAGTTCCACATGAATGCTCATCTCTCCCTTGTGTTCTCTATGCCTGGGAATCACCTCTTTGAAAAACACAATGCCATGCTGAATATGCATTTTTCATTAAAATGTGACCTGTTTTCAGGCTGGTATCTGTGCTCCACATTCAACTAACCCTTTGGCCAAATTCACACCCACATATTTTGGACATTCTTCTGGCCTAAAACTGCACCCAGAGCATCTGTTCTGTGCAAAGGATTAATGAAAATTAAAAAAAAAAAAATGTGTGCAGGTCAGAAACCAGTCTAGTGACTGCACATCTCCCTTCTGATGCTTGATCAGCCCACAAAATGCATGAGACGACTATCAGCCACATGGAGTTTATGGCTTACTTTAAATCTTAAAATTTTTATAGATGGAAAGGCAGGAAGAAAAACAAAAACAAATGTTAGTTTCTTTCTGTTTTAGTTCTTCGCCATTTGATAACTTCTTATGCTTTCTAATATTATGCTTAAAGAAAGTTTTCTTCCTTAGGATGTTCTATTATAATCAAGAGTCTAAAAAAAGTTTAGGTTGTTTTTTTTTTTTTATCCCCACAAGTGGAAAGAACAAGGAAAATAATTTAAATTTCAAAATTAAGGAGGAAAGAACTTATATACATTTTCCTTTCTTTTCCTCTTTTCTCTGTGTCAAAAAAAGAACCATAAAGATAACCAGTTCTGGGAAGTGGAACCTAACACATTTTTAAAGAAATTATATTTTTAAAATACCGATGTTGGTATGAATATATGTAATTTTTATAATTAATGTCACACATAAATAGAAAACTGAAGATTGATGACTAGACATTATTCTCAAATAAAATCTTCCAAGTTATACTATATAAATCCTTAGCCAAATTTCTCTCTTGCATATAGAGTTAAATGAGCATAAAGATGATTAAAGAAGCCTCACCTATTAATAGTTTTGCCCAAGAAAATGAGTTTAAGAATATATATAGAGAACTACTCTTCAATAAACGAAGGTTTAACATTTCTCTCTCTTTCTGCTATATATCAGGGCCATCTATGACCCATGCAGGAAAGAGACAATCTACAGTAAAACCCTGTGAGTTCTTTTGACCAAAACAAGGAGAACCCTCTGTTCTGGTCACCTGATGTTGTAACCATCTCACTAAATGTCCTGTTGATGACCTTGACTAATAGTTGTCCTTTACAGCACTCTGTGCTTGGAACAGCTACTATGACTGACTGATTCTCTCTTCCAGTCTATGCAAAAGAAATTGAGTTTCCTCCCCACCGCCTCATCACCTCATACTTAATGAGGCAAGAATAGAACCTAAGAACTGGTTATAAATGTGATAGAGGTGACAATGAAACTGTGGAATTCTTGGGTCTTAATACTCTGCTATTAAGAATATAATTTTGTAAGAAAGCAATTTCAACTCTACTACATCCCGACAGCATGGGCCAAAGACACAGTGGAAGTAATGCTACAAAAAAAGAGTCAGAGCTAAAGTAAAAGAGCAAATGCTAACCCCTAAGATAATGGTTTTCAGTTTCTTATCAGGCAGAATTCAGGTGCAGCTTCAGTTTATTGTGATTCTAATCTCTTAAAAAAGAAAACAAGGTCTACACCAAGTATTTTCCAATGTTTGTCTTTTCCTTCACAGTCAGATACTGGTTATTTACAGTATAAATGTTTTTCATCATTTTAATTTAAATTCATACCTTTCAAAGGTTAGTAAATCTGGATGGGAAGTAGAATTAACAAACCTAAATGGCTGCTTTTTTTTCAGGTTAGCAGAGCAGAAGACAGCTGCTTTGCAGAAAAGTTTTATCCCAGAGCACCCCCTTCTGGCAAAATGCAGTAAAGAACGTGCTATGAGGGGAAAAGTCAAAAAGTATTTCCAATGTTCAATATAAGGAGATAGACATTGTTTTGCAACTCTTAAGATTTTTTCCTCCATTTTTTATGGGAAATTATAAATCACCTTTTTCACTCAAAAGAATAGTCTCAGTTCACTTTATAATTAGACTTTTAATTACTACTTCAAAGATTACTTTCTTTTAATGCTAGAACATGGAACCCTATAGATTCAACCAATCATAGCAAACCTAAACTAACCCAGTTTTTATACTCCTGATAGCTTAATTCCCAGATTGATTTATTCTACCACCAACTGGACTTGAAGTATTTGGGAAGTGTCATCTTTCATTAAAACCGTTCACACCCACTAACCTATAAACTCCTCTTGGATGCCAGCTTCATAGTCCATTTATGTTCTGAGGGCTGCAGGATGAGAGCTGCTATTCACTAAACAGGATAATTGACTCCTATTGTTAAGATCACAAATGGCTACAGCTGTAAACATCGTTCTGGAGGGGTTTTACAGGAGCTGGAAAGACAAAACATGAGATAATTCTGACCCAAGCAGGCAAATATTTATAATAATTTCTTGTGACAGGAAATTTACATATAACTGTTTCCTGTTATTTTTGACCCATTATTTAGAGTTTTCAAATGTTCTATATGTATTAAGTATAAATCTCTATGTTCTTAAACATTAGAAAAAAGCATGCAAATTTAAACCTATTAATATGATAGAAATTGGTTTAAGAGTATCTTTAAATGCTAATCCAGAGAATAGTATTAGATATTGAATTTCTCTATTCCTTTGAGACAACATTCTCATTATTAATCTAGAATCTTCTTATCCTGAAGGCACAATATAAATCCCATCAATGCAGGATGCCAAAAAGGTCAGGCCTAATTAAGGAAGCCTGAGCCCCACAGAATTAAATGAGATCTAGGTGTTTAACATGGGACCAAAGCCGTCAAGTGGGGACTTGAGAAACAGGGTCACAGGGGTAAGACTAATTAATACCAGGTTAGAGGGGACAAGGGCAGGAGGGATTATCATTGGACAGAAGGCCCAAATCAAATGTTCAAACCAACTATTACCCACCATAAGAGTGAGCCAGCTACTGCCAGAGTTTGGCTCCTCATAAACGAGTTAGGGCAGGGTATCCTCAATAAAGCATCCAGGGGTGGGCACATGCTAAGAGGTAAGTCCAAGTAAAAGTTCTTAAAGAGTTCAAAGGAGCAAGCCAGGTAACCAAGGTCCATGCTGGTCCAGTAGGCAGGAAACGCAACCTAGAGCCAGAAAAGGAGTCATGGGAGCCCGGGCAATGAGTGTGAACAGAGCTTATCTTTTTAGGTTGTTGAGTAGGGCTGCATTAAAGGTACAGAATGAAGGTCAGAGAGACAGAAACAGAAAGACAGAGGCTGGGAGATTGAGAAATTATTTAGCCCCAAGTCGGGACTTTTAAAATGTTTATTTCCTTTTCTTCCTCCTACCAAAATGTCCCAGCACTCAGAACATAAAAAGTGAAATACTTACTCCCTCATTTTGTCTAGTTTCCATCATGACTTCAAATAATCACTGTTAATTATTTAAAAGAAACTTTTTGTTTCCTAAAATCAATCCAGTGGGTTAGTCCTGATCCACTGATCATAACCTGGGTCCTTCTCTATAAAAGTGTGAGCTCCAGGGACTCAAGGTCTCTTGAAGCCACTTTTAACCAGGGATGAATCTTGCTTCATCCAAATGTACCTCTCTCGCCTGCCCCAGTCTTGGCATTGAAGCTGACTGTGCATCCAGTGGAACTTCAGGGCACTAAGTGATTGAAGTGCGGATTTCCTAATTTCAGTGTTCTGTCCTTCCACCAGCAATTGGTTCTCATTCCAGAATTCCCTGGAAACTACCAGGAAAGTCCACTAGAGGTCCCTTTACTGCCACATACAATGAATGGGCATTTCGGAGCTTTGTTTCCCCTAAAAAAAGGTTATGAAATAAAGTGTGGTGTGGTAAAGTTCTAAGAATATGTGATAGCAAATTGAAAATTAATTATCTTTCCCATGCCATAGTGTACAGTACTTCCAGAATTTTAAATATATAAAGCTGTACGTGCTTATGGAAATAATGAAAAATTGAGAGGAAATCAGTTTATTGCTTCTCAGACGCTACATGCATTGCTTATTCCTTCACACTAGTTCAGAGCCCATGTGGCTCCAGAAGGACACTAGAGCAGGCAGGGTTCAATTTGGAGATGGTGGTACATTTGTGGGTATGAGGTGTGTAAACCTCTAATATTGTGGACATTTTTCTTAGTAAATATCCTCAAAGAAGTTTCAGAGATGACAGAAAGAGATTCAGAACCACTGAGAAAGCACCCATTTGTTTTTTTCACTCTTCCCAAAGAAAATTCAAAGAGAAACTTGGACTCAGAAACTCCAATTCTGATTATCTCAGCCAAGGAATTGATGTTTGAGCCCCTGTTCTTTAGAAAGAGCCTGAACAACAGAACTGAAAGGCTAGCAAAGCCTCGGCATTGACAACCAAACTAAAAGGTAAAGAATAAATAATTGTCAGTAGTTAAGGCAGAATGCAGACTGAAAACAAAAGGAAGATAAATGAGAATGGCTCACCAGGGCCCGAAACCCCAGGCTCTAAGGACAAATGGGGATCACAGAAACAGGGGTGGAAACCCCCAGTGTGATGCAGATTTGTTTGAAGCTGAGTGACCAACTCCTACAGATGGGAGTCCCCACTAGCCAGCTAACCCCTCCCCCACAGTCCTGCATGAGTTCACAATACCTAGCCTTCAGATCGCAGTTGCCTTGCAGGGATTTAAAATGACCAAAACAGAAAGCTTTGAATGAGCTGGAGCCTGCCATCACTGTGCAGTTTGAGAATTCAGAAAGTTCTGAAGTGTTGACAGGTGAGGCTGAAAGGCAGGAAAATTCAGGGAACTATGATGTATTTCTGTTCCTTTAGGGACTGAAGATTTGGGCTTTGGTGTGTATTTAAACTATCTCTGGGGAGTTTGGAGTTCTGATGTACTAGACAATAAAGGCCTTTGTTTTTGACGATTATTCCTAACCTTTCCCATCTATCAATTAAACTTAACTTATTAACAATAGCTAGCAAAAATCCTGTCCATTTTAAGATAGTTCTAGGCATCCTTATACCTAAGTACTCTCTCTAATCTAATCCTTTGGGGAAATGACCATATTCTCTCATTCTAGCTCAGGAATCCATCAGAATGGGCCAGGCTAAGGAAAGAATTGGGTTTTATGTCTTTAAAAGGAAGGGGCGGGGGGGCGGGGTGGATTCCCTGGTGGTGCAGTGGCTAGGCTTCTGCGCTCTCAACACCATGGCCTGGGTTCAATTCCCAGCCAGGGAACTACCCCCCCACACACAAAAAAAAATTACAACTAAATTATAGAACAATCAACTGAAAGAATCATCTGAAGACTAGCTGAACAGAACCATCAACAAAACACTAAAAATTGACCTGTAGTTAACAATGTGGAAATTGCTTTACTATGAAGCTCAACAAGAGCTGCTTCTATGGAATGGTGGAGATGAAAGCCTGATTGGGATAAGTTTAAAAGATAATGGGAAGAGAAAAATTAAAGAGAACAAATGTAGAATATTTTCAAGGACCTTTACCATTAAGGGAACAGAGGAATGGGAGAGTGGTTGCAGGAATTAAGAAAAGGTATTTTTAAGATGGAAGAAATAACAGCATGTTTCTATCCTATTGTTAATAATCCAGCAGAGAAGAAGATTGTAGGAGGGAGAAGATTACATTGCACCTGAATAGATAAGCAGGTATTCAGTCTCATTCAAAAACCAAGGCACAGAAAAATGACTTATCTTTTGTTACACAACTGACAAATGAGAGTCTACATTTGAATCCAAGCCTAGTAGTCAGCATTCTTTCTAATACGCCATGATGGAGGAGGCTTTGGTGTCACCCATTATACAACATGTTTGGCAAACAGTCATCAACCTCTGCCTAATTACTTTATTTCAGAGCACATCTAATTTCATAGGCAATTCATTTCAACATACTGATTGTTTATCTAATGTGTGTCAGGCAGTAGGCTGGTGGGATTAGGACAAGGAATAAAATAAAAAGGTGAATGCCAGTTCTTTCCCTAAGGAAACTTACAATTCAGTGAAGTTTAAACAAATAACTTAAGAGAAGACAAAATAAAATTAGTGTGCCACCGGACAATTCTAATGATGAAAGTATTTCCTTACATTGAGTCATACTCTACTTATAGGCAACTTCCCCCAATTTGCTTCTAAATCTGCCCTCTCCAGAAACAGTGGCTAGATCTATTCTTTAGTGAATGTGGATGAGTCATCAGTCCTTTCCCAACAGTGATCCCACAATAATGACAGAGCACAAGCCCATAAGCACTCGTATGTAAGGTAAAAGTAACGAGATCAGCAATGTGAACTTAATTCATGTCTTTATTTTCAAACCTACCTTCTGTAGTATGAAAGAAAATTCCTACTTATGGCATTCCACTCAATAGTGAGACTATTGCAGGGTTTCACAATATGGAGACAGTTTACATTCCAAAAAATATGCAAACTTCTTCAATTCACTTGACATGTGTGTTAAATATTCCAGAAGAATAATGTTTTCTTATAAAGAC
Source organism: Lyroderma lyra (assembly GCA_004026885.1). Lineage (NCBI taxonomy): Eukaryota > Metazoa > Chordata > Mammalia > Chiroptera > Megadermatidae > Lyroderma > Lyroderma lyra. The sequence goes on along the minus strand of PVJL010001002.1, from coordinate 73,396 downwards.
ATGACTTCAGAGTTTCCTGGTGGTGTAGTGGCTTAAGGCTTTGGCACTGGAGCTGTTAACGCTGCGGCCTGGGTTCTGATTCCCAGCCAGGGAACTACCCACATACAAAAAATAAAATAAAAATAAAAATAAATAAAGACATGAGTTCTATTCCATAGCAAAGCACATTGTATGTGTGTGTTTATTAGGTGTTTCTTCAGGTTACTATGATATCTCACCAATTCTTTTCATTAAAATAGATATAAGTTCCACTTACAAGTGCCAGAGACTTACAGAGAACAGAATACGTGGTTCAAGAATCTTTTTCTCTTTAATAAGTGAGAGTATTTGCATGAAAATAAAGCATTCTCTTCTACCTAGGATGTTCTTTTAAAACCAAATCTCCAATGTATTGGCTCTGCAGAAAGTCACTGTGATGATAACTAACAAGTTAATATTTTCATGAAGAGCATCAAAAGTGGGCAAATATAAGAAAGCCAAGATCTATTTCTCAGCCTGAAATTCCCATGTGAACTCCTGTTAGAAAATTTCTCCTCAATCTCTATTTTTTACTTTTTTTCCTACTCAGTCTTTAAAAGCCTTTGCAAATGATGATACCTTGTCAAGCCTTCCCCTTCTCATCTCCACCTCAAGCTCTCTCCTGCTGTATTCCCATAGCACTTGGTAAACACCTCTAATTGTGATTACTACGTTGAATTTACTATCTGTCCTCCAAATCTGCGAGCCTCTTGAGAGGAGGAGGTTATTGTATCTTATGTGTTTCTAGTATACTACATAGTGCCTGGAACATGGAAGGTATTCAATAAATGTTGGTGGAATGAATGAATGATGAATGAGGGAGAACTTTCTAATAACATGAGGTTTCCTGAATCACCAACTCTTAGAACAAACAGCTCTGCTTTGGGATCCAGGAAATTAAATATCCCACTATGTGACTTTGGACAAGTCATTCTCCTTCAACTTAAGCTGTCCTATCTGCAAAATTTAGACCAAAGCTTTTATCCTTATTGTTTGGGTGCTAGTGCTTATTAGGACACTTCCTGTATCCCTGAGGGTAAAAAAAGAAATTGACTTGTTGACCATCGATGCTTTCCACATCAAGTGCAGATGGAATCAATGAGGATACAGCTCAAATGAAGAAGAGGAAATAAAACGTTGTTTATAAACCAGTTGATCTCTAACCCATCCTTATAATGAGTAACTTTGAGAGCACATACACCTCTGTTTTTTTGTTTTGTTTTGTTTTGGGTTTTTTTTGCTTTTTGGTATGTGAGTAGCTCCCTGGCTGGGAATCGAACCCAGGCCACAGCGCTGACAGCGCCAGCGCTGAAGCCTTAAGCCACTACACCTCAGGGAACTCCCTGTTTCTTTTTTGAGGCTTTTCTTATCTGTTATTCTGTTCTCCAAGGTCATAAGTTTACCTATGTGTGAATAAATTATGGTAGAAGATCTATAAATTATAAATGGCTTCTCAATCAATTGAAATGTATGTCAAATTATCTTGGCAAGGCTGCCACCTAACAGGAAATAAGCTGTAAGTAAAATTCTTTAAACCAAATTTTCTCATTATATAAATTCTGCTTCAGGATTCCAACACATTATTCTGATTAAGACAATCAGGTTAAACACATTATTCTGATTAAGACAATCATTTTTTCACAAGTAGACAAGTTGAAGTGGGGGCATAAAGTTTTAATAACTATTTCTCAAAAGAAATCACTTCCACGTTATCTATAAGGAACACTGTAAATAAGAATTGTATCTGCAAGATGCATACACTGTAAAGAATAATGGCTGGTCATAAGAAGACTTGTTTTCTAACTCAGGTATGATGATTGCTGTGTGGCTTCAGACAAGTTACTTAATACCTTAATTTCCTGAGCTATATAAAGCTAAATATGAAAAATAGAGAACGTGTATGAAAATCCTTGGAAAGGTATAAACTGATCTGCAACAAAAGGCTTTATCACTAATGTATAATTCCTTTTTACCTCATTCTATTTATACTGAAATGATATCCTTAAAATGTCTTTGGCATAACTCATAATTCTCCCTTCCCTTTATCAGAATTGTTAATCAAATGGCTGAAGGAGGCGGTTTCCTGGTGGCACAGTGGCTAGGATTCAATGCTCTCACTGCCACGGCCTGGACTCAATATCCGGTCAGGGACCCCTACCCCCACCCCCGCCCACACACACACACATACACACACAAATGATTGAAGGAATTTTGGTAAATAGGTAAAATATTTAGTGACAAAACCTGCTAAAGGAATAAAGCCAAATGCCTTTGAAAAAAGTAAGGGTATGTGTTAAATGAGAAAATCAAGGGCTATACATTTAATGTGTTCATAAGACAGTGTCTTTATTACTTTTCAGATCTGTCAGTTAAAAAACAAGAATAGTGGTATAATATACTCAAAAGGTTTAATATTACATTAATCAATAAAATCCATTCACTCAAAAGTTGAACAAATTATACTATATACCTTAATTTAAAATCTATGCTGCTAGCCACTGAATTCTGATAACTATACTTTTTGATTTACTCCATGTGATTAGAGCATTGCCTAGCTAACTGAATCTGAACTTGCATTCCCATTTCTACAGAATCCAGTTAACTTAAAAAGAAAAGAAAAAGAAAACTATCAGTAACTCACCACCACTTCCTATCTATCCACCTTCACTGATCTTATTGAAACTGAGTTCAAAGCAGATAAAATTGTGGATGGACAATCTGGGCAAAAATACTACTTGAAGTGCCACTTCACAAATAAAACCCATTACTCCCCTAAACAATGGATAAAACAAAACAAATCAGGTCTGTTTCGTCTAAATACAGGCAACAGAGCATGCTGTGATCCATCTGGGAAAAGGCTTTCTTTCCATAGCTAAATCTAACACTTTCCAGAGCAGATCTTATTCTGATGTCTGAATTTGAGCCAGTTGATTAAATTCTGAACGTGTTTTTCTCCTCGACTGTAAAATGCAAATAAGAATACTGACCTCTTTAGGAGAGTTGTGATAAACACAATCGGCAGTGAATACAAGCTTAACTACTAAGTAAAACCAGTAATAATAGTAAGAAGAGCAGCAGCAGCCATAGTTCTCATTCTGTCCTGATGCATAGGGGACCCGTGTATAGGTCTTAGAATAAAAACTAAGTGGCTGTTTAAAAAATTTAAAAAAAGAGAGAGAGATCGACTTCAGCAAATGGTGAAGGAAGATCAAAGACTTGAATTTGACGAGAAAGGAAATGTGGGTTACCTTGTTTTAAGAGAATATTTTCAAAGCAGTAAAGCAGAATAAAATGGCTAAAGAAAAAAACAAATGAAAAGAGAGACAGTAGGTATAAACCAGGGGTTTTCAACATTTTGTATCCACCAATCACAGTCATTTTTTCTAAAAATTAGAGAGGGACTTACGTTTCTAAGTTCTAGGATTGAGAAAAATACTACTACTGAGACTGTCTTGTTGCTATGGTTCTAACTCACGAACATGAAAGATGTTTCATTAGTGGTCGGCAATATATAAAACTACTGAGAATGTATGTTACTATTATGATTTCAACAGAACACATTGATTATGAACTAAAAATTGGTAAGCAAAGTGGGTAGGGGGAGGCAAGCCATATCTTGAAGTAGATATGAAGATGGAAGGAAAATGAAATTCTAGCGGTTGTGATGAAACATGGTTTCATGCCAACTAGATTATTTCTATGCCATTGAGATCTACTGATACAAGCTTCTCCTTGATGATGTAAGGGAGAAGAGAAATAAAGTGGTTGAGACAGGAAGCAATAGGTCAGGCAATTTCTTTCAAGATGCAGAATACTGCATGTTTGAAAGCAGAGGTAAGAAGCCAGTGAAAAGGAAAATAACAAAGATATGGAAGCAGGGGGAGAACTTAATAAAGTACTCACATATTTGGATAGGATAAGATTCAGATCCCTGCTCAGGGAACCAATCAAAAAAAAAAAAGGGAGTTCCCTGGTGGTATAGTGGCTTAAGGCTTCAGCACTGGTGCTGTCAATGCTGCAGCCTGGGTTTGATTCCCAGCTAGGGAACTACTCACATAACACCCCCCCCCCCCAGAAAAAAAAGGATAAGATTCAATGATAAGAGCACCTAACACTTATTGGAAACTAATATCATTTAAACATTTTGTTAAATCTCTATCTTACACATAGTAGCAGCTAATAGTTATAATGCAATTCACATCTGATTTTTTTACTGGTGTCTATATAAATTGTAAATTAAGTAGAAATGGCATTTATCCACCTTTTGGACTTAAAATTTACCTTGAATTCATGTAGCACTTTATAGCTTACAAAAGTTTTCATATAATCCTCACAACAATTTCGTAATTCTCATTTTTAGAGAAATTGAAAGTGTGAAGGTTAAAAGACTTGTAAAGGAAGTTCTTCATGTTTTCCTTAAGCACAGAGTTGATTATGAAGAGTTATTCTTCCCAGAGAATTCTTAGGTTTTTGGTAGATATTTAAAGTGTTGGACTTCCTGACCAGCACTAGTCCTCAATAAAATGATTTTTTTTGTTGTCATTTTTTTGGGGGGAGGTAGTTCCCTGGCTGGGAAATAAAATGTTTTGCATGCATTCAGATTCCCTTTCTCTATTTCCCCAAAGACCCAGTGAGTGCCCTGATGTTGCTCTACTCTTGACCTGGTCTTCCCGAAGCAACACAACATCCATGCCCCTTTATCATTTCCCCTCATCATTCCCCAAATTTAACAACCTATTTCCCATTACCTTCATAGCACTGTTAACTTATGTAATTTATTACTTTGCACTATGATATTAGAACTAATAAGAGCTTAACAAATTACCCCCTCCCAGATTTGCATTTTAACCTAGGGCCTTTAAATTGTTTAATAATATGGGCATTTCTGACCCTTATAACTAAGCTAAGGAATTTTAGTCTTTTCTGGCATCCCATCACACCAACACAGCAAATGCATTCTATTTAAGCCTATAAAGGCCTTTTTGTAAGGGAAATTCTAATCTTCATTACATGTAGGTCAGTATTAAACATTGACACAATTAAATATAAACATTAAAAATAGGGGGGAAAATTATTCATAATGAGACTAGTCAAAATTCTAATTTTTTGGGGGGTGGGGTGGGGTGGTAGTTCCCTGGCTGGGAATTGAACCCAAGCTGCAGCATTGAGAGCACTGAAGCCTAGCCACTACACCACCAGGGAACTCCTTAAAATTCTAATTTTTTTACAAAGTTTAATTTTGTGACTAATAATAATGTTACAATTAGATTTTGACTAACTCAATAAAATAGTATGGGCATAAGTTATATGTTTAAGTCACCTGCTAATACTATTATTTATTTTTAAGAAAGGAAGAGATAATTTCATAAGTTTTTAATGGCTAATTTATGTGTATTTCGTTCAAATAGACAAATTAAAGAAAACTTATACTTGCTAACAATATTTTACATGTCACCTTTTTTTCCTGATTGGCTCATCATTATTTTTCTAAAGATCAGGAGCCATAGATTTAGTTTAAAAAGTTAAGAAATCTGTATCTATTCTGCTTAGTTCTGTAAACACCAGTTTCAGGACCAAAGATAAAATGAAAAGACAGAGGCTCTCCACTGCACATACGATCTCCTTGCCCCTTAAAGAGTCTCCAGTGGAAATGTGGTTTTCCTGGACTTCATTAATCTCGGGTAAACTGAAGAAAGGGAGCCTACTTACAGATGGCTGAACCAATGATTGTTACCCAGACATGAAAGGAAGGAATCTTAAGATGGCAGAGAAAAGCAGGGTGATCATCCTAGCTCTTGCCAATGAAGAATTGGTAGCTCTTTTTATTGCATGCACAGATCCTGAACCTACAGTGTGTGGTTTTCTTTATATGATGCAGTACCTTACTGCATTGATTGCTGCTTTCTATTTTTTAGAAAATAGACGTATAACAATATACATCTTGCTTTTTACAACCCAGGAGCAACAGTGCAGGATTTCCATTTCCAAATGGTTTGCGAAGACGTATATTGTTATACAAACTAACTATGGTTTTAACCACCTGCATTTTTCTTATTGTACTTCTTTTTTAAAGAAGTGGGTCTAAAAACATGTGGAGTATAAATTAAACTTACATGCTTCAATAATCTTTCCTGGGGGTTCCCTGATGGTGTAGTGACTAGGTTTCGGCACTCTCACCTCTGTGGCCTGGGTTTGATCCCCGCTCAGGGAACCAATAAAAAAAAAAAAATCTTTCCTCATGAAAGATTACTAGTATCTTTTTGGCACTGTTAACTAAAGCTTTAAAAGTTAAAATTTCTACCCCTAATGTTTTTCCTTTCTTCTCTCTCTCTCTCTGCTTTTCCAGATCTTACCCAACTCTATATGAGGAAAGAAGACAAAATTTTATTCTGTATGTTTCTCATAGTACTAAAATTAATTTTAACCTTTATAGTACTTATCTTCCAATTAACTGTTACTTTTGTATAGAAGTAAAACTCGATTTAAGGGATTGTAAATATGAACAAAGCTCAGGTCTTGACCTCAAGATGCTTTATAGGGTGGTAATAATCCTAAGAGAAATAGTAATGATAAATTTTCTCTTTACACTTTATGAAGGGTTTATACATGCAGAACTTCATGTGATCTTTAAAATATCCTTGTAAAGAAGACAGAACAGAACTGTTTTCCTAATTTTACAGAGACAGAGATAAAACATGCGATATATTTAAAGAACTAAAAATAACTACATAAACTGTCATACACTGTAGATACATGTTATATAGTTAAATGTGTATGTTCGAGAGCTGTCCGGGAAAAATCCAGCCACAAATGCCTCTATTTTTCATATTACATGGCTAGATACTTTTCAGACAGCCCTCATGTATATGTGGACACCTACATATATACATATACACATACTTTCTAGTTTATCCTTGGAAAAGGTTCTTAGTTTAAGAATATATTCCACTAATCTGCCATAGCTTAAAATTTCATTTTAGACATTCTATACTCTGGTGTCTACAGAAAATTCCCTTAGAACACAGTCTTAGAGAGAAACATGGATCAATTCACTACATGATAAATTGGGCTCATTTTAAAATGGAAGGTGTGGGTTAATAATCCTGGAAGAAAATAGGAAAAGTTTTGATGAAAGAAAAGAGAGAAAGGCCTTGACAAACTGAGGTAAAGCCCTTGGTACAAGAACCCGAGGATTCATGAAAGATTGAACCAGAAAATTCTAAAAATTAATGCAAAGCATAAAAAGCAGCTTTAAGGTTTACACTATTTTCAATGTTTTGTCTTCAATTCATTCACACTGTCTTTTCAGGATACAGGAAAAAAAACCCATTTTTGTTGTTACCATTTCAAAAGCTGAATATAGCCTCAGCATTGAGGTATCAGTCATTAAAATTTTATCTTGTTTAGGAAACTTCTTACCTTTGAGAAAGGGCAAATTGCTATTTCTCCCAGTATGAGGATTATGGAAACAAGGGAAACCCTTACACATAATTTTTATAACCCTATATTATGCTAGGGAGCTTCTAATTTTATTATTAAGCATTTTGAGAGTGTATTTGGCCAGCACTGTACTGTGAGCTGGAGAGAGGTATACAAATGCAGCAAGTGCATAGTCCTTGCCCCTAAAGGGGTTACAATACAAAGAGAGAAAAACAGGCGCAGAACTCAAAACAAAAGCGGTGACTGCATAATAATGTACTAGAGGGGATGGGGGATGGGGATCTGGAAGCCCAGTTACTAAAAAAGCAGTTTCCAGGAGGTGAGAGCTCAAGCCAGCTCTGAAAGAGGTTGATTGTAATGATTTGCAGGAGTGAAAGCTGGAGAGCTAAACATCTGCCCTGATTTAAAGGTGGGAAGTGCCTGAAGTGTGGGAGACCACGGGGGACTGACTTCCTAGCAGTCAAAAGGCTGATTTGGGGAAAGACTGACTTTAAGGATGTAATAGGTAAGTTTCACAAAGTCAGTTGATGAAGGTAGGAAGCAAAGGAGACATTTTTTTTGTTATACTGAAAAGTTTAGATTTGATGAAGTGGGTAAAAAAACATAGGAAAATTACATGGTAAGAATGATATTATAAGGGGTTCCCTGGTCGCGTAGCAGTTAGGCTTCGGCGCTCTCAACACCGAGGCCTGGGTTTGATTCGCAGCCGGGGACCCACAAACAAAACAAAAGAATCATATTATAACAACTATGTAAAAATGAGATTGTAATATAGAGGTCCTGGAGCTCAGGAAACAAGCTAGACATGCCATGATTTAGGCCTAAATTGTTAAGACCTGGAATAAAATGATCTTTTTTAGAAATTTTCAACGTTGAATAAATAGTAATAATAAATATAAAGAAAAGGTTATACTAAAATCTATCTCATTACTGCTCTTTAATAACACAATTAACAATAATCTCTAGACAGTTTCTTATCTACAGCTGCCCTCTTCACACCCAGCACCTTTCCCTAGCTTACATCTTTGTATTCAAGACATTTTATTGAGGATACCCTGTTCATTGCCTTCCACCTACGCCTTACTCAGCTTGTCTTTGTCTTCCCAGTTCACCCGCTCCACATTTATTCAAATCATATTAGTTCTTAAAAGACTCAAACAGTTTAAGTACCATCTTTTCCATGAAGCCATTTATGATTTCAGGGAATTCCCCTTTCTCTGAACTTCTGCCTGCTATTCACTTTGACCATTTGCAACTTATTTTCTGACTAGAATTTATTTCCGGGGACGGGGGGTGGGGGGTGGGGGTGGGGGGTGGGGGGGTTCCCTGGCTGGGAATCGAACCCAGGCCGCGGCGTTGAGAGTGCTGAAACCTAGCCACTACACCACCAGGGAACCCCTCTAATTAGAATTTATGACTATCAATGTTATTAAGTTTTTAAAAATTATGATCATTGTAGAAAATAAAAACCATTTGTAATCTCTCCATTATTAAAATGTTGGTGTATTCCTTCAAGTGTTGTTTAAAGTGAATTATTTATACATACATATTTTAAACTACAGTACATACATTTTTTCATTCTGCTTTTAAGCTTTTATAGTTATTTTAGAGGCTCCTGAAATTCAAGCAGTTCTTCTCAGAATCTTGTTAAGTACCTGCTACAGCTAGTACTCTTTAACTCAGCTATTACCTATAATATTCTGATTAGTCATGGCTTCTGTGTCCTTGTGGCTCTTGCTGCCTGTCCACAGCTTGCCTCCTCAATGTACCTTTAAACCATTATTCAATACACCCCAACACTCTTTCACCTTGCGCAGTGTTTGGGTAGAGCTTTAACAAGCTTCCTTACAGACTGATTGCTTTTGGGTCTGGTGTCTATCCCAGTTCAATAAACCGGTTAAAAAAGAGGGAGAAGGGGGTCATGTAGTACCATAAGATAATCTATGAAGAAGGAACCTCTAGGAGGAATGGGAATAGCACACAGTTGGTTTAACCCGTATTCCTTCACGTAATACTTTTGAAAATAAAATTTTTGATGACTATGTACTGGTCTGTCTTATGAATGTACCAGATGTAATTTACCATTCCTATAGTGCTGAACAGTTAGGTTGTGGTTTTCACAATTCACACGGACATAACAGCCTTCTCCGTCACCTGCATCTCAGGTAAACGCTCTTTGTATTTCTAAAATAGAATTAACTAGATCAGAGGTGGCAGAGTCTTGATAGTTTGAACAATGACCTTCCAGAAGGGTTTTTAATGCCATTAAAATAGAGCAAGTATTTTAACCTTTGTTATGTTTTGCTTGCTAGGAACTACAGGAAACACTATGTTGTATGTCAGAAATACTTAATTAGAAGAAGTACTTCCTCTTAAGAGATGCTCTCATGCATTGCATTTAGTGTGTTTTAGAAATTAAGGTAGTGGGGGAAATTACAAGTTTATGTTTTGAGTGGGAGAATGCACTGGGACAGAACTGAATTGGAATTATTATGTACTTAAGTATACATAAAACCGAATGAACTATACAAATTCATTCCTTTAATCCTATGTAACTACCTACATTTTATGCAGTTGAATATCCATGTACATATTTGGTATGTTTGCAAATACAAATTCATTTGATTCTATTGCCATTTTGTTACTTGCATTAAGAATTGCTGAGGTTAATGCTCCTATGTCAGGTGTTAGTCATTTCCCTTTGGTTAGCGTTTTTTCCCTTCAAATTTTTGTTGTTTGGATAATATGCTACGAATACCTTTGTGTGTGCACCGTGTTTTGTTTTTTTTTCAGGTCATACCACTGAAAGATATTCCCTAAAGTGGCACTGTTAATTAAAGGATATAAACAATTTAGTAGCTTGCCTTATATATTGCAAGAACTGTACTCCAGCGACATGTTCTTAACTGCACGTTTGGCTTTGCTTCCTCAGCGCCCTTTAGGAAGATGTCACCACTGTCACCACTGGACACAGTAGCGGAGGTCCAACTGGCTCAGAGCTCAGCGCGAAGCAAAGCTCAATAAATATTAATGGGTTAACCTAGTATCTGTAGGCTTGACTTTCCTCTTCTCTAGAATTTTCTCCCTCAGTCTCTTCTCTTCGTTTCTTTTTGGAATCTACTTCATCGTCTTAAATGGGCAATTTCAGGTAAAAGATTTTGGTCAGAGGTGCCTTCCGCGTCCCTTAAATCTCTCTCAGGAAGTTTCCCATTTTGGAATCTTACTCGCCTTACTGCTGTCTGAGGAAGCCAAAATCAAAGCAGTTCACACCCAAGATGCCTGTTTGGGAAGGAATTGTTTTTCTGGAAAAATATCTACGCCAATTAATTTGGGCAGAGTTTGAAGATAACGGAACTGGGCCGCGTTTCTGCCAGACAATTCCGACGCGGACTGAGTTACTCCGGAGAAAGCACGGCTGGGGCACACGCTGCGTCTTACTAGCTCGTGGGCCCCGTCGGTCACCACACGTGCGAAGCCCGCCGGAGGAGGACGCTGTAGGGAAAGCCCGTCGCTGACGCCAAGCTGAAGCCAGGACGCTGGCTCCCCACAGCGGGCCGGCGGAAGGTCGCCGCTCAAGAGAGGCCTTTTCTGGGAGTTCCCTGATGGTGTAGTGGCTTAAGGTTTCAGCGCTGGCGCTGTCAGCGCTGCGGCCAGGGTTGGATTCCCAGCCAGGGAGCTACCCACATACCAAAAAGAAAAAAAAAAAAAAAAGAGAGAGGCCTTTTCTCCGACGGCAAAACCCCACGCCGCGAAAGGGAGGGGCGGGGCCAGCCCCTGCGTCACGGCAGACGCAGCCGCTGCTGCGGGGCGGGGGTTCTGAGGGGGCGGGGGTTCTGAGGGGGCGGGGCCCTGAGAGCGAGCGCCAAGATGGCCGCTCCGGCTCTGGCTAGTGAGTGTGGTTCGCGCGCGGTTGCAGTGGTCGGCGGAGCGAGTCTCCCTGAGGTCCGACGGGAGCCCTCGGGCCTCGGAGCCCCTGGAGGCGCTTTCCCGCTGCGCAGGCTGCAGGGGAGGACTCTGAGGGAGGGAGAGCGTTCCGCGGACCGACCAAGGAAACCGAACCGAACTTGCGTCCCTAGGAAGTTTCTGGTGGGTCGTACGATGCGTCCCGCCCCCTCGTGAGCGCCAGGAGATGCTGCGAGGAGCCGCCTCCCCGGAGTACCTGTGCTGGGATGGAGGGGTATGAGGTGGCAAGAGAGGGGCGAAGTCGGGGGACTTAACGGGGAGCGGGCCTTGTGCCCCAGCCCGGGTCCCGGAGCACGGGGGAGACGTGAGAGCGAATCTGATGCTGCCTGGGGCGCTTGCAGAGCTGGCACTGTCAGCGTAAAACCTCGTGCTGCCCCAGGCTGAACGCCGCCAAATGATGCCCGAAGCCCGCGGGATGCTTTGCAAGGGCGGTTCTAGTCCTCCGTTTCCAAGAAATGTCTTGCCTTCCCTCCATCATTCGGGTCGCAGCACCGGCTGCCACTTACAGACACACTAGATGATTTTTGAATGCCAGCAGCTTCCACTATTCCCGCCTGCCTTCGGGAAAGGAATGCTAATCGGCTGAGTTAATGGGGTACGGGACAGAAGAAGCGTGTCAGCGTGAGAAGAAAAAGAAAAACGATTGCTTAAATTTAAGTGGTGATAGGACCTGCCTCCATCCCCACCCCTTAAGAAAGAAAGTGAGACATGCTAATTGTTTTAACTGCGAGTTTCAGCTGTTGTAAATTCTGCTAACTGGATAATTTCTTGGAGTTTTAATTCTGGAAGTAAAAAACAATTTTAGAAGTCTTGTGAAAAGTCCCTTTATCCTCAGGCCTCCCCTCCCCCTCCCCTCCTCCCTACTTTTAAACCTTAATTGTCATTATCCTGAGAGTAACCGAGTTGTGAAATTAGCATAGAAATAGGACTTTCAGGGTCTGCACTTGAATTCCTTATTATCTGTCAAGTAGCTGCCTGTGGGGTAAAAGTCGGGTGGGGTGGGGGTTGGGGTGGTAACATTGGACCTGGAATTCCATGTTAAGTTGTCCCTAAAACCAGCATTTGGTGTAAACAAGGAAAAAGAGTTGATTGTAGATTGTGATCAAATTCAGAAACCCAAACATGAGTTAAGCACATGTTTATACAATGTTTAACCTCAGATTTAGTATTCATTTGTCTTGAAAGAAATGGAAACTTTGTATCCTTGGAACCCTGATCCTTTTATTCTTAATTAAACATTTCAAGATTTGAAAGAGGCTCATATAGCTTCTCTCCGCCCACTTATTCCGATTTCTCTAGCTTTTTGTGTACTAACCATTAATTTTGCAACGATGGCAGATTTTTCAATCCAGTATTTATCATTGTAGACAATCAATATTGCAGTTTAGAGAGTCTGATACTGAACAAATAGAGTTCAATGTATACATTGTAGAAAGTCAAAATGTTTTGACTGTTTTGATAGTGCATCTGTCTTGTTTTGCATCCAGAATGTTAATTGCCCAGATATTTTTAGCTTGAAAAATTTAAGTGATCAGTGAATCCATGTTTAGTATAATATACAGTGATATATTTATTGAAATATTTAAAATGGAAAATCTGTTTAACATTTGGGTTAAATATTTGAAATATAGTGTTTCTACCTAATTGTCTTTATTCCCCTTTTCACAGATACTTCTTTTTGTACTACAAAGAGAAGGGACTAAGGTTTTATATATAGTATATATAATACTATATACCTTCTACCAAACTTTTCCTCTACACATTCAGTCTTAGTAAGTATTATAGCATTGATGGTACATAAGAGGTTTTTCTGCTCATTTGGTTGTTTGAGGGCAGAGTCTGATTGTAATATATTTGTACCCCTAGTGTCTAACTGCTTAATATGGAGGAGAACCTTTGTCAATGTTTGTTGAATTGGGTTTTTAAATGGTACAGAGTACAGAGAAAGACAACATTGTGGCTTCTTGGTAGCAGAGAAAATGTACTTTGAAGTTTTTCTCCTTCCTTCAATGCTAGGCAGTATGCATGTGGTTTTCAGACTCTAATGGAGTTGTCTGGTTGAGGAAGATTAGAAACTGGGGCCATTGGTTTAGGAGTGTAATCAAGATGGGAAATGTGTGTCCAGCCGTTCTCTGGTTTCAGTAATGGGGACAGTTTTGCCATTAGGCCCAGCCCAAATAGGTGACAAATAACTGAAATATAGGAGGATTCTACAAACACTGGCTCTCTGGCAGAAATTAAGATTATTGTAAGAGGTACAATTGATTTTTCACAGCACTTTCAGACACCATAAAAACTTGATTGTAAAAATTCATTTTTAATGAAGTTTTACGTGCCATAGGAAAAAGCTAATTTATTTATAGTCCAAGAATATTCTTGCTAGGCCAAGTCATGGATATACTAGAATGATAGTCTAGGCATTTTACACAAACAAAGTATTTGAACTCAGTTTGCCAAATGTGTAACAGGATGTTCGCTCTCTATAAATGTTTTTCCCATTGTTAGGGAGCTAGCTGCAGTAGGTTCACGTGCAAGTATGAAGGTATGACACTAATGATAAGTATTTTGAAACAAAATTGCCCATGAATGAAATACTTGTAATTAGTAATGGGTGAGGAAATCACATAACCTGGTGGCAGAACTTGCTTTCCGGGAGTTTTCTTTTTCTGGTTTGTTTTTGTTTTTGTTTTTGTTTTTGTTTTTTTTTTTTTTTTTTTTGGCTAGTTGGTTTCCTGGCCCGAACTGGAGTTTCCTTAGAACCTCCTGAACAAGATTCAGTCCTGTGCTTCAGGAGAGGGATGTTAGAAACATGAAGAAGGCCTAGGGGAAAAGGGTATCCTTATGGTATAATGAGTTTCAAAGGAGATGATCTCAGATTCTAGATCTCTGGAGGAAGAAAGAATAACTAGGGCTTTTCAAGGGATAAAGCAAAGGAAATACCTCATGATTGACAAGGAGAGGTACCAAAGCACATAATAGGCATAATAGCATACCTAAGAGGGGCCCTTGTCCCCATTTGTCCAATAATTTGTTAATTCAAAAATATGAACCTCTTTTTATGCCCCAGGCACTATGCTTGACCCTTGGCATTTTACAACATCTCTTAAGAGGACAGGGTACTATGGTGATTTCATGAAATAAATGGAAAAATTGAAAACTGCTCATGAAGTATGGGTAGGATTTGCCCTAATTACTAGGGATAAAGTTATTTTCATTCTTATCCAAGTGAATGTAAAGATGGCGGTGGGTAGTAATTCCTAAGGCCTGCTTCCTATGGCAGTTGTCTTTTCTTCCTGTCTTTTATGTTGGAAAATGACAAATCTTTCTAATTTTAATAGCTTTCAGAAAATCTATTTAGGTTATTTGGTACTGATAAAAGACGAATGTTTTCTTACAAAAATTATCTTTATTAAAATAAAGATTAAACATATGCCTGCTCTTTAATATCTATCCTCTGGGAGGTCTCAGGAGTTTCCTTTAATGAGATAAAGATGGTTACTGTGACAATTTTATTTAAATAGTTCATTCTACTTTATGCCCAGTGGTATGTATTTTTTCTTTAATTGAAGAAGAATGTATGCATGTATATAAAATGTGCATGTCCATTTCCTATGAACCAGTAGTTCATATCCCAGTTATGAAAAGTTTTGAAAAACTGAACTTATTCACAGTGTTGGTCATTTGTATATAAAAACATTTTTATAGATGATATATGGAAAGAGGCTGGTATAAATGAGAGTAGAAAAGTATATATTGTGCCACAATTTGAAGGTCTTATATGCCATGTTAGGGAGTTTTGATTTATCTTGTGGTCTCTTTCATGACTCTTAAATAATTCTTCAATATAATAATTATAAAGCTGTACCTATAAAACACAGAAGGAATTATATTAAGTGTAAATGTTATATGATTATTATTTGACTCCGCATGAGCTCGAAAGGGGAGAACTTCTTTTTTTTTTTTCTTTTTGGTATATGGTTAGCTCCCTGACTGGGAATCGAACCCAGGCCGCAGTGCTGACAGCGCCAGCGCTGAAGCCTTAAGCCACTACATCATCAGGGAACTCCTGAAAGGGGAGAACTTCTTAATAAAGTAAGAAGATATTTTAGTGTCTATTCAGATTTTAAGATATAGGTTCTTTTTAAGAATGTGTATTAGTCATGTCCCTCATTCTGTGTCACTTTTTAAAGTAATAATTTAGTTTGGCTATTTTTATGTTTATTTTCATGGCATATTCCTGAATTTCATAAAAACATTTTTTAAAGCAAACAATCTGAATATTATGCTACTAACTGCACTGGTTACTTTTGTATGACCAATCTTTGGTACCTTGCAAGGCTTATAACTATACAGACACACCTCACTTAACGACGGAGTTCCATTCCTATGACTAAGTTGTTAAGTGAATTGGTCCATAAGCAAGGAGCTTAAAGGTAGATGACTTGTGGTGTGTCATGGTGTGGTAGGGTGTGTGTGTGTGTGTGTGTTTGTATGTTTTGTTTTTGTTTTTGTTTTGTTTTTTTCAGTTCCCTGGCTGGGAATCAAACCCAGGCTGTGATGTTGAGAATGCCAAAGCCTGGCCACTACACCACCAGGGAACCCCCTAGGATATGTATTTTTTTAATAGATATCACTGGATACCATACTTACAAACAAGATATGTAGTCTTGCATAATTGCAAATGCTTCGCATAGTGAAAATTAACCGACTTCGGGAACAAGACAAAGACTAAGAAAGGGGATTCACCTCACTGGAGAACTGGTCCTAAGTCTGAGCAGTCATTAAACAGTTAGGTCTTTAAGGGAGGAGTGGCTGTACTTTTCCATGCTTTCTTTCTAAGTGTCTTCTTAAGAAACTTAAGTGGAAAGGGAGTGGTCACCTGAAAAGATCATTTTATTGAAGATAACTAAAATTTATAGTGGATTGTTAATTTTTGAAGTTAAAAAATTAGCAACACTCTTCATTTTTCAGGATTCTTGTAGCTCTTCCTAATACTTATATTTGGAGCATAAGTGTTTATTTAAAGGGTCATTACACATACAAAAATTTCAAAATCAACTAAACCTCATTAGGATTGAGGAAATATGTCTGTTTGCTTTTATATAAAATCTGTTTTGGGTATCTGAAAGCATGTAGCATGGGACACATGGTACGCTATGGGTAAGGAGAAAGTGGAATAACGACATCACAAAATATCAGGAAACTGCCTTAACTGACTGTGGGGGAAAATGGTTGAGGGCGAAGGGCAGTTTTGGCCACTAGTGATCAATGACTTCCTGCTCTTACCTACTGATTCAAATATCATCAAGAGAACCGAAGTGAGACCTGCAGTTAATACTAATTGATGAATTGTGGCAAGAATTTAGTAACCTGAAACAATATAAAATCTATAGGATCTTCATAAAGCTCTTTTTTTTTTAAATTAAAGTGATAAAAAGATGTTGAAGTAGTCCCTCCCTGACCATAGGGAACCTGCCCAACAGTTAGGTAGTGAAGTAAGGGTGTGTATATACAAGGATTCACATGGCACCACCTAAGTCCTTTAGGAAGTTAGAAGAAAGATTTTTTTAACTAGAAATATTTTATGAAGGAGTTGGGCCTTCAAGGATGAATATGTTTTTTAAAGGTGGAAATGAGGGAATGATGAAGATGAGTTCAGGAAATTAGCTGGGGATGACCCTTTTTGGCTGGAGTACACATGACGGGGGATGATAAGAAAAGGCAAAGAAGATAGGCTGAAATTGGAGACTTTTGAAAGCAAGGCTGACGAATGTATATATTTTTTTATTGAACTATTCTTCAAACTGCCATTATGAAATAAGGTTAGTGAGTCTTGATCAGCATTTTTTAAAAAGTTAAATAGAATAGGAAAATACCAGAATTCATTATTTTTGCAAGATCAGAAGAGGTCATGCGTGTTCAGGGTGGTATGGCTGGAGACAGGATTCATTATTAGAAGGATTGTGAAACTTTTGGTCCAGGCATACAAGAGCTGTCCAGAAAGTATCCAGCCATGTAATATGAAAAAGGCATTTATGGCTGGAGTTTTTCCAGACAGCCCCTGTATGTGTTATGTGTAGGTACACGTTTATTGACACTGATGTAAAATTTCTTAGTCCAAGTTAGAAATCTGCTTTATGTGGACTATAGGGAACAGGATGTTACGTACAAGAGCTAAGTGCTCAAAGCCGTTTTTGGGGAGTTCCCTGGTGGTGTAGTGGCTTAAGGCTCCGGTGCTATCAGTGCTGCGGCCTGGGTTCGATTCCCATCTAGAGAGCTACCCACATACCAAAAAAAAGAAAACAAAGTCAAAGCCGTTTCTGGCAGTGTAGGAGAGTGAGAGCTCAGATGGCGGGAGACCATGGGAGGTTACTGCTGTGCTTCAGGGATGATGTAATAAAGTCTGTAATGACCATGATAGGTCTGGAAATGGAAAGGAATAAAGACTTGGGGAATGATAACCCTGTACACATGGGTGACAAACTGAATGTTGGAATGTAAAAGATGGCAGGGAGGATAAAAAAAAACTTTAAAGATTTCTCGACTGGGTTCTTGAATGGTAATATAGTATCTTCAATAAGAGAATATTGGAAAAGCTAATTCTGTGAAGGGAAGGTGTTGGAAGTGTGTCTGAGACTTCTTCAGAAAGCTTAGGGCTAAGATAGAGTCTTTATTAATAGTCAGCGATCTAGATCTAATTATTGAACCTCTGTTAGTAGGATGCAGTTATTATGACGAGAGGTTTGAAAAACCATTAAAATAGATCAGAAAGGTATTGCCAGGATTGTATGTTACCATGGGTAAAATAAAATTAATTTCAGAAAATCCTCACTGGGTGGTAAATACAAGCAATTTTATGCTGTTGAACTTTAACAGGTTAAATATTTTACCTGGGATCTTACTTGATTTTTGTGTGTGATGTAAACTTTTGACTAAAAATACTGTATCTATTAGATCTTGCATTCTCTTTTCCATTTTAGCTTTCTATTTTATAATTGCTTTAATGATGTTAACTATATAAAATAATTAGCTTTCAGTAAATCTAATACAGTTATTTTTTTAAACTTTAGAAATTTCCTGAAGAGAATTTTAAAAATAAAAATGCTTGCTCAGTTATATGGCATGGAAAGTTTGAATAGCGTGAATGGTTTTGCTTTTGTTTTTGTTTTTTTGAAGAAATTAAATTTTTTATTGTCTTTAAGCAATGAAAAACAACAAAAAGGAGCTTTCAAAATATAAGTCCATCTGTCTTTAAAGAGTAGCATGCTTGACTTAAAAAAGCCATTTCATAGCTATTTGGCATTTCAACTGAGACATTTTTTAAATATATGAGAAAATGATAGTATAATTTTAATCTTTACATATAGATTTCATTCAAAACATCTAGATTTTATGTTGCTATTATATATAGGTACAGGTAATATTTTATTGGAATCTATGTGAGGGATACAAAAATGTTTTATCTCTCTTTAAAGTGAATGTACTGCCCAAAATCACATAGCCAGTGTGCTGGAGCCAAACTGAGTTAATACACACATTGCTTCTCAGCAGTGGATTAGCAAATCAAAAGAAGTCCTCCCTGAAGTCGGTGGAGGAAAATAGGAAGTGTCAAGAAAATACTCCCATCCCCCTTTCTTTTCCTCCAAGCTTTTAGCTGTTGTTTGATGAAGCCCCTTTGGGTGTACCCTAGTTAACTGTCTCTGAGCTTTGGCTCCAAGCCGCAGAGCCAACTGGAGACCTCTGGTGCTAGCAGCCTGGCTCTCTAGCTCCTGCTTTCCTCCCTGCCCTTCCCTTGGTCGTCCATCCCCTGCTGGTTTCTTTCTTTCTTTTTTCTTGGGGCCGGGGGGTGGGGGGGGGTGGCGCGGGGGGACGGGGTATAGTTCCCCGGCTGGGAATCAACCCAGGCCGTGGCGTTGAAGGTGCTGAAGCCTAGCCACTACACCACCAGGGAACCCCAAAACAACTTTTCCGGGGTTTTTTTTGTTTGTTTCTTTCGTAAGTAGGTTAAATGGGCCCCCTCCTCTAATATCTGATCATGTCATTTTCCTCTACAGAAGTCTTAGTGGCCTTTTTTTGCTCATAGGCCTTGGAAGTAGTCTTGGGAATTGTTGGGACAGGGAATTCTCCAGGTCCCAGGTTACCAGTGAGTGGGTCTGAAAGGGGAGTTGGGACTATGTGCAGATTCTAGGTGGCCACATACCCTTGACTCTGCCCACTCCACATAATGGGAGAGGCCCAAAGTAGGGGCCCTCTAAAGTGTCTGGTCGGGACCCTGGTTGTCTGAGTCTAGATGTGGTGTGTGCTGCTGCTGTGTGGAGAGTAAGCATTTGGTGGCAGCAAGGGTCCATTTAGGATCCTTATTGCAGTAATTCAAGTGAGACTCAGCTGTGGCTTGGACCAAGGTTGTGGTAGTAGAGATAATTAGTAATCATATTCTAGATACATGAGGGCTGTCTGGAAAATAATCCGGCCATAAATGCCTCTATTTTTCACACTGCGTGGCTGGATACTTTCTGGACAGCCCTCCTATTTTGAAGGTAGGGCCAAGCATTTTTCCTGAAGGATTGGTGTGGAGAGAAAAAGGGGAGTCAAGAATGACGCCTAAGATTTTTAGACTCAGTACCTTGAAAAATTGAGGACAATGGAGCATATTAATCACTGATGTCTTAATTTTGCCATTAACAACTATTATTGAGTGTTAGGAGTTCTAATGAAATACTATATTAGACCAGATTTTAGACCTCGGGAAATTTGGGGGAAAGAGAAGTAAACTTAAACTGTGTGCATGAAATGAGTACACATATGAGTGTTGGGACTGGTCAGTCTTAAGTCCATATTCTGGATACCCTATATCTAAAAGTTAAGAAATTGTGTGTGATGGTGGTGGAGGGATGTCTCTGATGGCCAGGAGATCTTACAAAAAACAGGTGGGAAGGAAGCAAAAATCAGCTTCACCTTTGCAGTTTTCTTAGGGTCCTGAAGGTGGCATCTGGAAGTACCATTGAAATTCATGTTGTCTTTGCTGCCCTAAAAAAATCAAAGTATCTGGTCATGCTGCATACAATGTTCTGAGTGTTCTGTAACTAGGTCCCCACCTGTGGCCTGAAATTTGTGTTCAATTTATGTTAAATCAATGAAGAAAATGTTTTATGATCCCTACTTTCTAACTGGATTTTCATTCATTACTTTTAGGTACTTGTAGCAGAAGTGTTCCTGATTTTATCTGTTAAAGGAACAAGTTTCTGCTTAGGCCTACCAGAATGTAAAAGTTCATTATATGGCTATCTGCTTCCTGTTCTTCCTTGTTTCTCTTTATTTGCTTACAGGTCCTTGCACATTCCTGTGCGTCTATTCAATAAACACAAAAGCATTCTCCCCTTCTGCCTTTCTCTCTCCCTAAGGCAAGCTGTCAAGCCTGTCAAATCAGACTATGTTATAGAGCCATGAATTAAAGGTCATTATTGATTTACTAATGGAAAGCCAAATTTTAAGTGGTAATTTTTAAAAAATTAAATGGTAATTAAGTAGAATAATTTATTTAAATAAATACGATATTAAAATTTATAGAGCTACTATTATAGCAACCATTCATTGAGCATTACTATATGTTAGATAAATATTTTATCTCAGTTCTATAATTCGAACTTGGTATGATTTCCTTGTTTTACAGATGAAGTTTAGAGAAGTTAAGATATTTGATCAAATCCAACATATAATGGTATGTTGCAGAGGTAGAATTCAAACCTATGTTTTTCCGTTTCAAAACCCGTGTTTTAACTATGATTATGCTTTAGAAACTCCACATAGGGCTCTCAGAATGTAGGTATTAGATAATATTTTGGTCTTGCCAGCCCTAATCTTAAACTGCCCTCAGACTATTGGGTAAAAAGGATGTATCTTATTCTAGTTCAATGAAAAGTGGTCACTACACATTATTCACCAGTAGATGGTAGCAGAAATTTTAAAACATTTTAAAGGGAACCCCTCAGAAAGTAACGAGAAGTAAGTATATCTTCTTTCAGAGTAAGGTGGATGAGAGATTAGAGAAGTGCAGAGCAAGGGAAATGTGAGAACTGCCTGTGGTATGAGACAGATAGCCCAGAAGTTGGGCTATCTACTATTCAATAGTAACTTTTTTTTTTTTTTTTTTTTTTTTGGTGGTTCCCTGGCTGGGAATCGAACCCGGGCCACGGCGTTGAGAGCCAAAGCCTAGCCACTACACCACCAGGGAACCCCCTGTAACATTATTCTTAGAAAAATACCTCGTAAAAAACATTGGCCTCTTATTTTTATTAAAATTGACATTGTTCTGCTTAGTTTTCAGATACTTCACGTGTGAACAGCCTCACTTGGATTACGTGTCCCTCAGCCAGACTAAATAAGTATTAATGATGGATAAGTGCATACACATTGGGCAGTTGCAACTTGCTCACGACCATTCCATCCTCAACCCTCAGAAGTGGCACTGTGTGGACTGCAGTACGACTGAGTCGACTTGGGCTTGCCTCAGCTGTTCCCACGTTGCCTGTGGAAGATATATTGAAGAACACGCACTCAAGCATTTTCAAGAAAGCAGTCATCCTATTGCATTGGAGGTGAAGAAGATGTACGTTTTTTGTTATTGTTGTGATGATTATGTTCTTAATGATAATGCTACTGGAGACATGAAGTTACTACGAACTACCTTAAGGGCAATCAAAAGTCACTGCACTACTCGTAGTGGCAGGGTTTTACAGTCTCTGGGTATAAGTGATGATTCTTATGTCTTACGTGATGGTGCCCAATCTCTGCTTCAAAGTAAAGATCAAATGTATACTGCTCTTTGGCACAGGAGAAGGATCCTAATGGGTAAAATCTTTCGAATTTGGTTTGAACGATCACCCATTGGAAGAAAACGGCAAGAACAGTTTCAGGAAAAAAGAGAAGTGAAGAAAAGACAGCAAGAATTAGAGCATCATGTTAAAGCAGAATTGGAAAGTATGCCTCCAAGAAAGAGTGTACGTTTGCAAGGTCTAGCTCCGTCCACCACAATAGAAATAGTTGCTGTGCAAGAACCACTACAAACCCCAGCATCACTAGCGAGAAAAGATAATGTAGTATCTCCCTCAGAAGAGGAAAGATTAAAAACAGCCAGTGACTCCTTAGTGAAACAAAGATCAATAGTCACTCCCGGTGTAACAGGATTGAGAAATTTGGGAAACACTTGCTATATGAATTCTGTTCTTCAAGTATTGAGTCATTTACTTATTTTTCGACAATGTTTCTTAAAATTTGATCTGAATCGATGGCTGTCTGTGACAGCTAGTGATAAGACAAGACCATCTTATAAGCATCCAGCAGTCACAGATACAGTATATCAAATGAATGAAGGCCAAGAAAAAGATACAGGTTCTGTTCCTTCTGGACATCCACGTTTGTCATCCAGACTAAGTAGTGGGGCGTCAAAGAGCGGAAAGATGGAACTCATTCAGCCAAGTGAGTCAGGTTCCCAATACATTTCTCTCTGTCACGAGTTGCACACTTTGTTCCAAGTCATGTGGTCTGGAAAGTGGGCCTTGGTCTCACCGTTTGCCATGCTGCACTCAGTGTGGAGACTAATTCCTGCTTTTCGTGGTTACGCCCAACAAGATGCTCAGGAATTTCTTTGTGAACTTTTGGGTAAAGTACAACATGAACTAGAGACAACTGGTAGCAGGTTACCAGCTCTTATCCCCACTTCTCAGAGAAAACATATCAAACAGGTTCTGAATGTTGTGAATAACATTTTTCATGGACAACTTCTTAGTCAGGTATGGATCTTTAAAAATATCATTTACATTGTGTGGAATTCATAAAAGTGAAGCCTAAAAAAGTGCATATTCTCTGTATATCTAGGGTGTTAGAGCCAGTACTGTTTTCAGGTTAAATAGATCACTTACAAATATGTATCAGGTCAGCTAACTTATTTACGGTTGTTTCCTTCATGAATCATTGGAAGTCGTTTTTTTGTCCATGGTATCAAAGCTTTGTTGTGGGGAGAGGGAATTAGGAAACAGAGCTTCTTAGGTTAACAGTAGTATTACACTCATTGTCTGAGAGACTGAGAAAGGGAGGGTTTTATCCCACAGGGAATAGATTTGAAGATGCTGACATACTGGGAATGGACTTAGCACACTTGAGTGATTGCAGGGACCAAGGAGTAGCCCTGGAGGACTTCTTATAATACCAAAGGGGGCAAGGTCTGAAAGCTCTAACAAGTAGATGGGGAAATTTTAAGGTAAATGAATGTGATTTCATCTAGAATAATCCTAAATGGTTTTATTTCTATAATAGCTGCGAAAGTTTTCCTTGTTGTGGAAAGGAGCCACAAAAACAGAACCTTCCATCTAATTAATGATTCTCTATAATGAGTGGACTTGTTAAGACTATTACTAGATATAAGCCTCTCTACTTTTCCATAACATAGAGCTTAAAACAAATTTTTTTTTAACTGGGGCAGTTGAGCTGTTAGGTCATTATTTCCTTCTCTTGCATACTTGCCTATTTCTCAGTTCAACTTTCATGGTAATGATACCACTTTGTTTTTATAGCATACTTTTCTGGAATGTAGTTTAAATGAAATTTCAAATGTAATTCTTCTTAAGGAATATCAATGAAGTTTATTTCACTTAATATTTCAGAAATGTAAAAATTCTACATTGTACCAATTAGCAAATAAGAGTCATGCTTCTTATTTGCAAGTAAGAGTCATGCTACATTGCAACTGGCTCTTTATTTTGTTGTCTGTTCCAGGAATGTAGATTATATTAAAGAGCTTGAACAATATGTGTTTGAACTGCACAGGTCCACTTATACACAGATTGTTTTCAACAAATACTGTAAATGTATTTTCTCTTTATTATGATTTTCCTAATAACACATTCTTTTCTCAAGCTTACTTTATTGCAAGAATACAGTATATAATGCATGTAACATACAAAATATGTGTTAATCAACTGCTTTTATTACCAGTAATGCTTCTGGTCAACAGTAGGCTATTAATAGTTAAGTTTTTGGGTAGTCAAAATTAAAAAAAAAACAACAAAAAATCCTAGCCTATATTTCATATTATGTGGATTCAATCTATAAAATCTATCTTCAATTAATGCAATGTTTGTTGGTGTTAAATCCTGCTGAATCCTTCACCGAAGTTCTTATTCTTTCCCTTTCCAGTTACTGTATCGCCTATGTAAATTGTTAGAATGATGCCCCCTATTCCTTGTGGTTCCTACATTTGCATGAGGATTTTAGTGTAGTGGTGTTTAAGTGGGAGTATGACATCATTGTCATATGTATTGTCTTTTGAAATTACCAGTTGGTCGGGCTTCAAAATATTCATATACTAATATACTATAGTATATTTAAAATACATTGTATATAAAAATATACAAATAGTATTTTACATGTATCATGGTTAAGAGGTTATAGAGATTTGGGGAGAGAATCAGTAAAACACAACGAAGGAAAGAGGGCAAATAACCTCAAGTCTTAATTATCTAAACACATCCATTAAATGCATATAAATATATATCATATATATAATACGAGAGTGGTCCAGAAAGTATCCTGCCATGTAATATGAAAAATGGAGGCATTTATGGCTGGAGTTTTTCTTTTTCTTTTTTTTTTTTTTGTTATGTGGATAGTTCCCTGGGCGGGAATCGAACCCAGGCCGCAGCGCTGACAGTGCTAGCGACGAAGCTTTAAGCCGCTACACCACCAGGGAACCCCTGGAGTTTTTCTTAGACATACATGATGTATATCTGAATAAGTTCACAGTTTGGTTTTTTTACCTAAATTCAGATATTATTAATAAATGCCCTTGGAGTTTTTGGAATGCCTAGTAGTATTTTAATACGTAATGGTTTTAATGACAGTCTTTTGGAAGGAAAATTATAATAAAAATTCTCTAAAAACATAAAGCAGATTATTCAGAATTCTGATAGTTCAATTTTAGAAGAAAAGCTTTTTTTACTAGCAGAGACTTCTAGTGAAAAGAGTAAATATTTTGATAGGATTGCAATCTGAGAAACTAATATTTTAATTTGCAGGTTACATGTCTTGCATGTGACAACAAATCAAATACCATAGAACCTTTCTGGGACTTGTCATTGGAATTTCCAGAAAGATACCAATGCAGGGGAAATGATATTGCTTCCCAGACATGTCTGGTTACTGAAATGTTGGCCAAATTCACAGAAACAGAAGCTTTAGAAGGAAAAATCTACGTATGTGAGCAGTGTAACTGTAAGTAGAGACCATATATTCTCCTTGCTTTTCTAAGATTAGCAAAGAGAAACAAATGAAAGGAAGCTTGAAAAACATTCCTTAAATAACAATGATGGAAATAAACTTAGTTCATCAAAAGAAACTGTGCTAGATATGTCTACTTTGTAATTGGAATTTGTGAACCCTGTGTATGTTTTGCCTTATTGATGACATAAAAAAAATTGGGGGTGGGGGGGGGTAGTTCCCTGGCTGGGAATTGAACTCAGGCCGCAGCATTTAGAGTACCAAAGTCTAGCCACTACACCACCAGGAAACCCCCAACATTAAAAATTTTTAATCCTGTAGTCTGTTGTGGAAATGATTCATAAAATAAAAAACTTAAATTTAATAAATGAGGCAGAATAAAGTAGCAAAGGGGAATAGTAAAAGGAAAGCATGTTATTTAGTACTGAAAGAAGTATTTGCTCTAAGTCTTTTTCCTGCATATCAAAATGTGTGTGTGTGTCTGTATGTGTATGTATACTTATATGATATGAAATAATACGAGTACAGCTGAACTATTTCTGTAGAGATTGACTTCATAAAAAGCAAGATTTATTAAAAAACTGTCTACTATCTCTTCTATGTTAGTCATTGTTCTAGTTGCTGTAGATAAAGGTTAAGACACTTTCAAGGTACTCACATACCTAATGAAGGAAATAGACAATTAAGATCTCCTATGATAAGCTTTCTAGTAGAGGTGGACACAGGCACCAAACACTGAGGGATGAGACAGTCGTTTTAATGAAAGAAAAGCATTATGCTCCAGGGGAATGGTGTATCAAACCACATCAGATCTATTGTGTCTTTATCTCCTCTTTAATGTGTACATGGCATTTTAGTGTTTAAACTATATATTTTCTGGTATTCTCCCCAATTTTCATGTCTGAAAAAATGATTGTAGGACTTTAGATATTCAACTTCTAAGGTAAAAGAAATATTGGCTATTTCAGCATTGAAGAACGTCACCTCAGTTGATGATTTTTAAAGAACTTAGACTAGCGTTGTTTTCTGAGTGCTGATATGAACTCTGTTGTAAGAACCCTAAGATTTATAAGGCTAGAAAAAAACAAACCTTTATCCGATTTGCCTGGTGAAATTATTTTTTTCCTTGGACATAGATGTGAATCGTCCTACATGCTTTCATCACCAGATCTGGTAGTAGAATATTATGAATGCATGCAGAATATGGCTTTATAACACCATATTGTGTCTGCTGGGTCTACCAAATGGAGGCCTAACAGAGTTGCTGTAATACATAAAGGCAAATGCTTAAAATTATAAGTCAAGGGTTGAAATCCTTGTCTAGCTACATTTGGAACATACATTTTGGGAGACAATTCAAAGGTAGGTCCAGGACATTCAGCAGCTGCTGGATGCCTGGTTCTTAGGGCACAGACCTTGAAAGAAAGGCTTTTCTGGTGGCAGGTAAGCATGGCTTAGAGAAGTTTCGTGGTGGACTGATTCCACCTTCTACATGAGAAGCAGCTGTTGCTATGGCTGGAGTCAGAGCTTGGCATACAATTAAAAGACAGCTCCTGGACATCAAAAGCAAACTTTGGTAGCCAACGGCCCACCCATAGACTGCAGGACACAATGCATAGGTGGACCTTTAGCAGAGCAGAAGGGACAACAGAAAGGATCCAAGTTCCACTCATTTAATTAAGATCTGGTGCTAAAATAGCGAAAGGAAGATACTGAGATGCAGAGCTAGTAAAGGCATGCTCTCTCAGGCCACAGCCAGGGCTAGGGTGGGTCCCCAGGAAGTGGGGATGGATGTTCTGGACAGTAAGGACCCATGCCCCCTGGTTAGCCTCAATAAATGAAATGACTGTGAAACTATTAAATTGAGAGTTTGGGAAGAGTATATTAAAGTATATTTAGGGAGAGTTTTAACTTCTATTTGTCATAGCCAAATCCATTTTTAAATATTATAGCAGTATATCATTCTATTGTCTTATTTGCGAGATTATATTACATCATTTATTTAATTGTTCACACTCTGTCTACCTTGACTAGCTCATAGGTTGTTGTTCTAACTGTTAAGTTTTTTGGGGGGAAGGCCATTGTCTTTATCTCTAGTGCACACAGTACAATGTCTGTGACAGTAGATATTTAAGCACTAATACATGTGTGAATTATTTTAGAAGTTTACTCAGCTTTTCCTTGTGTCCTTAAATTTGATTCTCATTCTGTACTTGATATACAGCAAAGCGTAGAAGGTCTTCCACAAAACCAGTTGTACTCACAGAAGCCCAGAAACAGCTTATGATTTGCCACCTACCTCAGGTTCTCCGACTACACCTCAAACGATTCAGGTTAGTAATGTAGTAGTGGTGGTGGTGGTGGTGGTGGTGGTGGTGGTGGTGGCAGTGGTGGCAGCAGCACCAATTGCCTACTAACTGCACACTTCTAACTTGATCATTCTTATCCTTACAATGCTTCAGAACTTAACACATGATGAATTAAATGTTAATATTATATACTTGGCTAGTAGATGACTTATATCTCCTTCTGTTTTTTTAAGAAAAAAAATTCTGTCATTGTCTGTAGCCTTGACCAATAGACCATATTCAATAACTAACCTCTGATAAACTTCCCTTGTAGAATGCATTGCTCATCAGCATACCCCTCACATTTTGGTGGGCCAAGTAATATTCTCTTTGTACGTTTCTGCTTATAGTGTTTAATATTCAGTGTATTTTAGGTGTAAAATTTTGATCTATAACTTAAGAGTATTTGACTCAATTGTTTCACCCTTGGAAAATATTTAAACAAAGGTACAGCAGTTCAATTCAAAGGAGTTAAATACTCTAGCATAGAAAGGACTTTCTATTTATGTTATTTATTATAGATTATACTTTGTATTCCATATTCTGAGACCTTTATTTATTATGACTGTCTAAACCTAGTACATGGTAGTTTTCCCTTGACTTTGATAGTAATTTTATCCCGGTTTTTTCACAGGTGGTCAGGACGTAATAACCGGGAGAAGATTGGTGTTCATGTTGGTTTTGAAGAAATCTTAAACATGGAGCCCTACTGCTGCAGGGAGTCCCTGAAATCCCTCAGACCAGAATGTTTTATCTATGACTTATCTGCTGTAGTAATGCACCACGGGAAAGGAGTTGGCTCAGGACACTACACTGCCTACTGCTATAATTCTGAAGGAGGTACAGATGGGAAAAAGTGTATCTTGAGTTAGACTTGGAAGCTGAAATTCAGTACCAATTTCTGAATTGGCCACTAAATCATCTTAAGCAAAGCTATTTGACCTCTTGTTTTAAGAAGAAGGATTCTGCACTTGTTCATAAACAACTGAGGGCCTGTGTAGAAAATGGGGTATGTTTCTGTAGTATTGCAGTAGTTTTGACTCTTAAGGGCTGTAGGGATAGGATAGGGATGGTCTCATTATTTGTAGGTCAGAAAGACTGTGCTGTCTTTTCTTAAAGGCACATTTCCAAGAAAGGGTCCTCTGCTTACTGGTTTAATTCAGTTAATTTTTTGTTTGTTTGTTTTCGTGGTTCCCTGGCTGGGAATCGAACCCAGGCTGCAGCGTTGAGAGCGCTGAAGCCTAGCCACTACATCACCAGGGAACTCCTGATTCAGTTAATTTTGTGAAAAGAATAAAGCATCTAAGGAACTGGGGGATCACAGGCATTTAGAACAAACTTTGAGTTCTGGTTTTAACATATAAAACTCACTTTTCCTTACTGCCTCCATGGACTCTTCACAGTTAGCAAAAGTGATGGGATTTAGCTTTCATGTTTTATTTCCCCTTTCCCTACCTACCAGTAAACAAAGAATGAGCCACAGCCTCCTCCCTATTTCTCCCTGCCCCCAACACACATGCAAAAAAAACAGGAAAGAGGTGTGGACAAAAAGCCCAGACAATCCAGGAAGACAATTAATTTAACATGAAACTACTAAGAATTGAACACTATTTACTTTATAGTATAAGCAGCAAAGACACTGACTGATAAGATTATATCAGGAATTAAAGATAGTGTCGAGTAAACTAATTAGTCAGATTCTGTAACTTCAAGTTACTTCTAGTATAAAGGTGGATAGTTCCAGAGTAATATACTGCCCAAGCTATATTTCTATTTAAAAGAAATGAATAGCTAGCAATTATTTTCCCTTCAAAAATAGCTTAAGTCTACCTAGTTGTCCATCAATAGACACACACTTGACTATTACACAGCCACAAAAAAATCTTGCCATTTGTGACAACATGGATGGACATAGAGGGTATTATGCTAAATGAAGTAAGTCAGAGAAAGACAAATACCATATGATTTCACTTATATGTGGAATCTAAAATCCAAATTAAAGGAGTAAACACAGACACAGAGAACAAGTGGCCCCCAGATAGGAGGGATGAGGGGGTTGGGTGAAAAAGGTGAAAGATACTAATTAGTACAAATTGCCAATTATAGAAACAGTCACAGCATAGGGAATAGTCAATAATATTGCAATAACTATGTATGGTGCCCGATGGGTACTAGATTAAGTTAAGGCATCACTTCATAAAGTATATGTGTATGTCCAATTACAGTTGTATACCTGAAACTAACATGTCAATTATAATTGAAAAATAAATTTAAAACAGCTCACCAAAAGTAATGCCTCTAAATCCATGTCTTAATTTATACTAGAAATTTCTAAAATTCCTTTATAATCATTAAGGTGTTATTTCTGTGCTTCACTCTAGGGTTCTGGGTACACTGCAATGATTCCAAGCTAAGCATGTGCACTATGGATGAAGTATGCAAGGCCCAAGCTTATATCTTGTTTTATACCCAACGAGTTACTGAGAATGGACATTGTAAACTCTTGCCTCCAGAACTTCTGTCTGGTAGCCCACATCCCAATGAAGAAGCTGATACTTCTAATGAAATCTTTGCTGATGGGATTTTTGATTTGTAAATACTTTTTAAAAGGGCTGACTTAACACCTGAGTTTGTTTTTATTTTTTTATGAATCAGTGCACACTATGTTTATACTTTTGAATCTAACTTCTCATCTTTTTATAGGGACAAAATTAGCATAAACATGTGTTGTCAGTGACAGATAACTAAATTTTTTTCAAGTACTTGGGAGTTTTAAGCTTTTAGTGTTTACCTCAGAATGATGTTACCTTCTTTATATTTTGATGTCTTATATAATTAGCTCAGATTATGAATTTGTAATTGTCAATCAAAGAAGTTCAGGTGGCATTATTTTATATTTATTTATCCTTTGTAGCTATTTTTTATACAAATTCTTATTCAATGGAAAATTAGACATTCTTCACTAATAGTATTACCAAAAATAAAAAGGCATTTCTTTCAGGCCATTTATAAAGTTACCTTTGCTTCTTGAAGGGAGTTAAGCTACTTTCAGAGATAAATCAAAGTATCATCTAAATATGCATCAATCACACTTACTGATATTCCTGAGACTTTGTGTTACAAGACTCAAAAGACATTACTTTCGTTAATGGAACTTCATTCTTTCAAAAATTTATTGTTTTAATAATTGTTCTTTGGCATAGTCAAACTATACATATGAAAATGACAACTTTATAAATAGTATGTTTAAATGACTTCAGTATTATGGACATGAAAACAACGATGGCCGGGACTTACAATGATTTTTGTCTAGCAGCAAATAGATTTGTCCAGATTCTAATAAAGAAGTCGTATCAAAATTTAAATTTACCAGTGTATTGTTATACAATTTAACTTGGATATGAGTTGTTTTACTGTTTGACATTAGATCTCTTAAAGCTTTGTACTGTATCATTTCTTGAGATTTTTAGTTTAAGGAATAAAAATATCTTAAAGATAAAAAATTACATTGGGCTGGGATTAACTGTTCAAAACTGGCAACTAGGCAACACGCATCTTATTTTCCTAAATAAAGCCTGGATTACTTACTTTTGCTAGGATTATAGGACTACTAGGAGCCTCTTAGATATTCAAACACTGGGCCCTGGCATTTAAAAAAAATTTTATTAAAACTGTTATGAAATATTTTTTGTTCTTTCCTAATAATCTCACTAGATCTCTTTAAAATCCTACTGCTGCTCATTTTATTTCAGAAAGAGGAGAATCCACTAATCTCTGCTGATCAGCTATGTAAGATCTTAGGTCAGTGTTAACCACTAGAAGGTCACTTGTCTCTTTTCAGAAGTGAATTTGCTTGCAGGTTGAAATCTTAATGGTAGACAATACCCTGTAGAACGCTGTTGTCCTGTAGTAATCATCTACTAGTATAAGCTTGAGAGGACCTTTATTACCAAATTTTCCTTAAGTTTCAGAGGAGTCATCTAGGTCAGGTTACTGAAGTGCAATGAGATTTTATCACTGAACAAATCATTTATGTCAAAAATACAGCTTGAGTGTTAAATGGCTAAGGCTTAAAATCATTTATTAAATGCCTAGTTGTTACCTCAACTGTTAATGTAATTATACCTCATTAAAGATTTATGTGATCAAGATACCCGAGTCTGGCCTTTTTTAACCTCAAGGATTACTTCATACTTAAGTTAACTGCTATACATTTTAGCACCTAATTTTAGTGGAATATTTTTAAAATAACTCTGGGAGTTAAGCTGTTTATAATGATATAGTTGTTAGTTTCAGTACTTATTTCAATGTAATATATGAGAAAGACACAAAGTGGCTTAGCCTTTCTAATCCCTTAAAACTAAAACCTATGGGGAGGCTGTTTGTGTGAGGTCAAGAGGTTATATGGGAACTCTGTACTTTATGCTCAATTTTGCTACAAACCTAACTCATCTAAAAAAAGCCTACTTAAAATATAAAACTAAAACCTACACAAACAGAAATTTAGATTTCTTACTGTACATCTCAATGCAGACTTCTACATTCTGCTAAATTGATCTAACAAAAAACAACATGTTTTGGTTGTAAAATCATTTACTAAAGGCACTATTGTTAAACATTCAAACTAATAATTTGTTACCAATAAGGTACATCATTATGAACATGACAAAATGATTTCAAGAGATACATGGCTAGTAGGTAAACAATACAATGTTTTTCTTAAGTGACAGCTTTCCTATGTACAAGATCATATCCCTTCCAGCCATTCCAGGGGCATGCAGTGATGGCATTGCTCCCAAAAGTTACCTGGGAAGGGAGCTTGGAGCTCATAATTGATGTGAGATCACTACTGCTAAAGAGGTCTTACAAAGCTCCAACCTTCTTCACTCACCGGGTCAATTCTAAAATTTTGAGGCTTGGAAGTCACTATACTTTATACCTTCCACCAAAGCACATCAATATGGTATGAACTCAAAACCCCAAAAGAGCTAGCTGGAGGGCCAACCCCTGTAATATGTCCAGGCATGAAGTGGTGAGCTCTGCTACTAGCACATTACAGAAAATGGAGAACTTATTCAAAGGCAGCTATTGAACATTAGCACCATAATAAACATGGCTCATATAGCTCAACTGGATTGTTTATCCCACAAGATAACATTCATTTATAACTCTAATGATGACAGCAACTTTTTAATGTATAATAAATGATTACAGAAGTCAGGGTTCTCTTCCTATGAGAAAAACATTAAAAGAAATACAAAAGAGCATCCCAAAGGCAATAAATCTTATTGTGCTAAAGCATACAAATTAAGGCTTTACCTTGGTACATAACAATTTTGAAATTATGTTGGAACATTCCCAACAATTCATTTACATAGAATTCAAGCAATCTGTTCAAGAATTGGTAGTGGGGCTCAGTCCAACAAGTACACATCTTACATTCAACTTTTACACTTAGCTGCTATCAGTCACTGTAACCTCACTTCCTGAAATACCACCCATGTTATGAATCCAAGCCAGCTGAGGGGCAAGGTGCTAAAGAATTTGGTTCACTAATGAAAAAGCCTAAGAATTCAATTTAAGTTTTCTAACCAGAATAAGACCCAATCATAAGAAGTTTTCCTGTTTGTTTTTGTGGTTTTAAATGTCCTTTTGGTTTACTGAGCAAGCTGAATACATTACCTGGATACCACTGGACAAAAGATCTAAATGTTGAGATTTTACTAAATCAAGGTTTCAAGTTGGGACAATGTTCCTGCGAAGTCATGGTTCAATTAGATCTTTCCAATGTCAGAAAAAAAATAAGACAAGGACTAATATGGTCCTAAAAAGAAGCCAAATATTGCTAAAGCTGTATGTTAATTTATAAAGGTTCTCCACTTTATGTATGTATAGAACTTGTTTTAGTCATCATGTCAGAAGAAAAAGTTCAGTGTAGAGGTCTACAATCCAGATGAAAGATTCTATATTTTCCTACATTGTTTGGCTATTTCCTGTGTAAAATTATAACCACAGACATTAAATGTAGCTCTCAGATCTGAAAATGTCTTTATTTTTTAGAAAATGGATTCCAGGAAGGTTAAAAAGCAAGGGGATAAGTGCCGAATTGGATGTAGTCAGTCAAAGCATTCAGTTAAGAATATGGCAATATAAATACCTGAAAAGCATCTCTTAGGTGTTCCAAACAAAACGTTTAAGTCATTCCTAACTAATTTGAACGTTAAAGCATTTTCTAGGCAGAACAAAAACAGTTACCATTTGAAAGTCCTGAAAGCTTTTTCTTGGTTAATTACATTAGATGGTTTGCCTTTGATCAAATTCCTTCCTTTTTAAAAATGAATAAAAGTATTACATAGGTCCACTGTTAAACAGACAACATGTTGCAAAATAATTCTGATATAATGTATTCCAACAAAGCTTAGAAAATAAAAGATGTTGCAGTGGCTTTGGACTAAGTTTAATAGTCATCTCCTCTGCTGACAACTTCTTTACATGTTGGACGCAACAGTATAGTATGTTCAAACTGTGCTGTATATGATCCCTTAATGTCACATAATGGTGGATATGGGTCTACAATGCCCAAGTCACACAGATTCTTCAGAGCCATCAAGTATTTACTTTCCCCCAAGCGATCCAGCCATCTGCGGCAGAAGGCAAGGGTGCCAAAGTTTTCATTGATGACATTTAACAAGTGTTTGGTTCTTGGAAGCCTAAGAGGAAAAAAATCTAACATTAATAGTTGGCCAAAAAGTTACCGAAACTCATTTCCCCCATTAAAGAAAATTCAAAGTGTAGCTGTGGCTTTACTTAGTAATTAAAATTCAAAAAACTTTTTTGTTGCCTCTTTCAACATTCAAAACCCAGAATGGGATGTGAGGGCGATCTGGCTGCGACATCTGTCACCCCATTGATCGCCAGGGTTGATTCGGCTGATCTGGCTGGCTAGGCGGGTGTCCCCTTCCTCCCTCACCGCTCCATGTGCGTCCCTCCCGAAGCTGCACGCTCGGTCGAAGAGGACGACCTTCCCTGCTAGAGGAGAGGACCGTTCTTCGGTCAAGGGTATACGAGTAGCTGCGCTCCCCTGCTAGAACCTCCAAACAAGCTCTCAAAACCCAGAATGTATAACATTCTAATGTACCTAATTATGGATGGCCACTGAATAGGAAGCCAGCTGAAGGCTATCTTATCATACTTGTTTGTGTGTCTATGCATGTGTGAAATTCCCAGTACAGACTCATCAACAGTATTATAGTGGGAATTTCCTTTTTTGTACATCAAGCTGAAAGACCTGCACACAAAGTATTATAGTTGTAAATCTATCCTACTAACTACCCAAAAAGATTTATTTTAAAAGTAAATAAAGCTTACCAATGGGAAAATACTATGAACAAAAATCTAGAAATGCCAGCAAAATGTTAATCTCTGAAATTATTATGATTATTAGAAAATGGAACTAAAGAAAATACTGGCTTATATCATACTTATCTCAGTTAAAACTATCAGACTGATCTCTTTGGTAAATTATAGAAATCCACACAAGTTATTGTTAGGCTACAAAACTATTTACTACTGTGGATATCTGTCACACTTTTTAAAACTGCTGTTAACTAGGAAGAGTAACTCAGTCATATAAAAATAATAGTCTCTCACCTTATTGGCACATGTCCAACATCAAAATTTTTCATGTAATGTGAACATTCCATATCATCATGAACAACACCTTTTCCTGTGCTACCGAAGGTTTCAATGGCATACACTTCTCCTTCCTAAAAAATATATTTTAGAGTCAAGAGGAAATAAGAAAAATTCTGAACTATTCAAAATTACCATTATCATAACTTCAGGCTGAGGTATTCCATACTTCATGTAAGAAACAACATGAAATATCCCATAGCAGTCCTTATCCACCTTTCCCTGATTTATCTCCTTAGCTCTTTTTGGTCTGTGTCCTCCTTTTAGAATGTAGCTTTAACATGGGCAGGAAATTTTGTTTTGTTCACTACTACATCCTTGGTGCCTACAGAACAGACTAGCACCTACAAGATGCTCAATAAATATTCACTAAGTGTTGAATAAACAATCCTTTGACATACCCAACTTCCACAGCTGATTGAGTCCTGATCTGGCTAGACACAATTTGCACACTCACATGGCCCAATTCCTGTCAAGGTGAGTATGGGTGGCAAGTTAATTTTGCTCAACATACTATATACTCAACCATCACTAGCTTTAGTTTGGAAAAACAATCAAAATGTTTCACAAACAACAGCTGTTAATGGCACACATACCTCCATTCTTGTTGCCTCTCCTCCTTTCACAATGGGCACTGTTTTCCCAGCATGTATTCTATATGGCCCAATTGAATGTCCATTTAGATTACGGATTGGTTTTACTAGCATAATAAATAGGAAAAATATAGTTATTCAGGCTCTCTAGAAGCACAAAAAGATCTCTCAGCCTTTAGGTACAGAGTTCAAGCATTTATTTAAAAATAAGGTATGGCTCTACTAAATAACCGTCCATTATGCTAAAATATAAACTGGAGGATGGGGGAGAAAGGACAGGGACACCAATATATGGTGATGGAAAGAGAACTGACTCTGGGTGATGAACACATAATACAACACACAGATGACACTGACTTGTACACCTTGAACCTATGTAATTTTTACTAATCAATGATACCCCAATAAATTAACAATATAAATAAATAAAATAAACTGGGAAACTAGTGTAAATAAAAATGTTTTTTACAATTTTACTGATTAAAAACTAGATGAGAGTAAGGGGAGATGGTAGGAAAAAAGCATAAATTACGTGATGAGGACACAATGGGGGGGTCATCTAAGGAGGTGCTGTTAATAAAAGGTTAGGGGGTTCCCTGGTGGTGTAGTGGCTAGCCTTTGGCGCTCTCAACGCTGCAGCCTGGGTTCAATTCCCAACCAGGGAACTACCCATAAACAAACAAACAAATAAATAAATGGTCAAACTACTAAGTATATAATGATTACAGACATGAAAATGATATATTTTTATGGTTATGGACTAAAAGGTAATACAAAAATGAGGATTCTGTATTGAAATAATAGGATTCTGAAACCTTATTTTTTTACTATTACATCAACATTTCAAATGCTAAAAAAGAAACACTAAACAATTCCAATGTCCTGAGATCAATGATAGAATACTAACGAATTGTATAGTCACACAATGGAACACCACTCAACAATAAAAACAAAATGTTAAAGCTACAAAGAACAACTGAAATAAAACCTAAAGAAAGAATGAACAAAAGAAGGCACAATTATACAATAATGTGCAGTTCTATATATGGAACACAAGGGCTGTCTAGAAAGTATCCAGCTACATAATATGAAAAACAGAGGTATTTGTGGGTGGATTTTTTCCTCACCACCATCATATATACACATACAAATACATAGTTAAAAATTAAGCATAATTATATTACCATTTAGGAACCCATAATTATAGATGGTAAAAGGCAAAAAGAAAAGCAAATGCAGATAATTTAGTATTCAAGATAATGAATACTAATTAATTCTTTTGGTGCGGCTGTTGACCAAAGTCGACTGTAAGAGTTGGGTACAGGAGGCAAGTAAAGCTAGGGGTCCAATGCTATAGCCATGCTTATACATCGACAGAAGTTGATAATACAATTACTTCAATTGTATTTGCTTGTGACAACACGTAGCATTACTTTTAGGCTTTGCCTATTGTGGTAAGTTGGCATACCAGGTGCAAGTCTGCTGTTCATTTTAGAAACGCAAAAATACCTGGCAGACCATCAACTAATCCTCTTCCTAACTGGCTAACTGAATGGCATTTTCCAGTGGCATATTCTAACAAGTCTTACAAACCTGATTGTGAAGTATGTAGCAACAGAGCAAAACCTGAGAGACATCAGTGTACCACATACTATAAACAGTGTAATGTACCAATGCATGCAATTGATTGCTTTGAGTGCTACCATACACTGCAACAGTATAAACTGTAACCCAAAAACAGTGTTTGGAATGATTTTTGCCAAAACTGACAATATTAAGCATGTTATGTTAAAAAAATACAAGTTTTCTGCAAGTTTTATTTGTTATTTAGTTGTTTTAGGTTCATTTATAGGGTAGGTAGGAAGAAGCTGTAATAACATAAACTGCAACTATCACTGATCCCTTGTGAAATTCGTATTTTGGCCCAAATTATGCACAGAACATTCAGCACTAGGAGAGAAAGATTTTTTTCTAGCATTGAAAGGATTAATAGAGGAAGGCTGCTATAATTAGGAAGGGCTACATAGAATTGGGACCTTTTGGAATGCTGGCAATATTCTATTTCTTAAGGGGTGAGGTTACATAGCTTTTATTATTATGTGGTTGAAGTTTTATGTTGTACTCACATTTTCAGTGTTTACTGTGTTTCACAATTTAAAAAATGGTTTTAAAAAATCTAGTTCTATAGTGCCAGAATCCTTAGTACAAGCTACCTTTCTT
The DNA here is from genome assembly GCA_004026885.1 of Lyroderma lyra. Taxonomy (NCBI): domain Eukaryota; kingdom Metazoa; phylum Chordata; class Mammalia; order Chiroptera; family Megadermatidae; genus Lyroderma; species Lyroderma lyra. The sequence goes on along the minus strand of PVJL010001002.1, from coordinate 34,851 downwards.
CTAGGGTAGAAATAAATAAATAACAAGGCTTTCTCAAATGTGTAACAATGAAAAAATGACAAGTATATTACCAACTCAGGGGGTAGTACAGAAAAATAAAATTCTCAATTGTCTCTTCAAAAAAAATCTTCCTTCTTAGAAGCTAAATTCCTGGAAAACTGAGCCCACAGGCTAATAAAAAACACAAGTAAAAACAAGATTGTTTCAAAAAATATTTTTAAACAAAAATACATTAAGAAAAAAAATCACCTAACATATGACCAAGGTACACAGAAGCAGCAGCACACAGGGCTATCAGTTTTTCTATTATACAGGTTTCGACAGCAGCAGGCTAATTCTGGACCCATTAGCTGTAAAGATAACTTCAATTTCGTATCTTCCTGCTGAAGGTAAATAAAATCCCTCCCTTGATGGCTCAGTTCTGTTACGTGGTTTTTGGGAATTGCTTCTGAAAGTTCAGCCTACAGTCCATTTCTTCATCTTCCCAATGTCATGATTTATCTACACCCTTTCTACCTAAACTAGTAAAAGTGAATTCTGTCACCTTCAACTAAGAACCCTGATCAATACAATAACTGGTATCAAAATAGGGGTGCTGAAGTAATAGAACCTAAATTTTTTACTGGCTTAGTAGAAGATATTAAGGATTACAATATTGCAGGCTGAAATTACTATGTGGTGACTAGACATTAAGTCAAACTGTCACCTAAGATGCCTTAAAAGGCAGATTGCATGCCAACCAAAGTTGAAGAATTAGGAGAAAACAGAAGGAAAAGATGCTTTGAGAGGAACATGAATAAGCATTATTGTTGTGGCACAATCCCAAAACTGGGGTGGAGAATGACAAATATTTGTTGAATACTAATAAATTTCAGGAACTGTCATAAAATTTACATTTGTAAACAAAATTAAAAAAACTAAGATTAATTCTATTAGAGGTTAGAGGATTTATCTAAACTCAAAGACAGACCTGCCTAACTCGAAAGCATGTTTTCTTCATTGTCCCATAACATCTCCCATCCAAGGGTGAGAAGCCTTCAGAGGTTTTTTTCATTTGTATGAATGTTCACAGGATTAGAAATCTGCAAGAGTGCAACAAGGACAGGTACTGGAGGTTTCAGAGGAAGAACTACGGTTGCACTTGGTGGAAACACAACAGTTTATGTAAGTATCAATAGGGTAATGCAAAAAATGCTGAATGACATGAACTTACTGAAGGGCAAGGAAGCATAACAACTGCCGCTCAAAGAACTAGGAATCAGAGACGTGTTTTGGTTAAAGGAAATGTAGGAAATATTCTGCAAGAAAGTTACTTGAATAGGGGTTACAGAGAGCAATGAGCATAGATTTGGAAGGAGGATGGTGCCTAAAGGGTGGTCAGATAGATGCTGGGAGTCAGAAAAAGGCTGGGCTGATGAAGAGCACCAGAAATCACAGTTGGACTCTGGGACTGTCTAAGGCAGTGGCTGGAAGAGAACAGGAGACAAAGGGAATAACGATTAAAGAAAAGACACACTAGGAATTAACTGGCCTCTAAATTTTGAATTCAACTTGAAAAAAAATTTGGGGAGTCATCAATGAAAAAGACCTCTGGCATTTCTCTGAGCCTTCATTTGACTAGTCACAGAAAACCTAGTCTGCATTTTGGCCACCCTGGGATAAATCTCTAGGTGTCTTCTTATCAGCTACCACAGAAGCTGGGTGGAAGACAGTTTCCAGCTGGTGATCACATATTCCTACCATGAGGTAGGAATTCTTCCTCTTTATAGTCACAAGAGATAAAGATGAAGCAGCTGACCCAAAGAAAGCCCTCAAAGCTATTTTTTTAAAGTAATTCTGCAAGTAAAAAAAAAATCCCATGTATTTCAAATAAGATAAATACATATTTTTTAAAGAACATACCTTGATATGTCTTCCCATCTATTTCAACCTCATAGGATTCCATAACTTCTTGAATAGCCTCACCAACATCACATAGACGGACATCAATTCCAGCACACTGAAGACAGAGGAATGTATACTTTGTTGTTATTCAAATCACAGAATTTTACAGCAACTTAACTTCTTAGTATTTTAAAATAGAGGACAATCAGAAAAACTGCTTTGCACCTAACTATAAAAACCTTTGTTACATTAATATAATTATAATATATATTTATCCACTTAAAACCCTAAGGGCAGCAGGCCATTCTTACGTATACCAAAAACATTACACAGGCTATAATATGCTCAAAATATGTTGAACAAAATGGTGCTTATAGTTCACATACCTTTATTCCAGTGTTAGTGGCATCTTTTACAGCTTTTAATAATGTATCATATTTGGGATTAAAAGTGACAGTAAAAGCACAATCAATAATCCTACCTGAAAGAGAAAATTCTTCTTTAGGTTTGTTTACTTGTCAACTAGTCAATTTATCTACTTAATGGCATCTCCTCTATTGATTATCCTTGCTAGTTAAAAGGAAAATAAAATAATGGGCTCAAATGAAGCAGTACTTCAAGTATGCAGATAACATTCATAATCAAAGGGAGAAAGTAAAAATAAATTATATAAAGGTTTTAGAATGAAAAGATTAATTCCAGAGTTAGTAATGTAAGGGCTGTCCAGAAAAAATCCAGCCCTAAATGCCTCTATTTTTCATATTACATGGCTAAATACTTTCCAGACAGCCTTAGTATATTACTTCAAGACAGCATTAATTCAGTACTCACTCAGGCAGTTATGCAAAAATATAAACAGAAACAAATCAAAGTGAGAAAAACCTAGGGAACTAAGAAACAGCAATGTGGGCAGAGAAAATGTATAGGTCTCCAGGATGTTAACCATCAGTCCAGCTTCTCCAATTTAGTAAAAGCTCAGGTAAGTATTTAATCTAGGCTTTGTTTCCTCACCTGTTAAGTGAGATAAAAAGGTACTTATCTAACAGGGTTGTGGGGAGGGACTGACAAAAGCTAACAAGTATATGAGTATAATGGATGGTAAACTTAAAAGATTCTAAGTAAACACTTGCTATTATTATATGAATAAATGATGTCAGAAACAATGACATGAAGAAATTAAGATTATATTTTTCATGCCTTGATACATAGGGTAAACCTCAACTACCTGATAGTTTTCATTACACTCCACACTTAGTAGGATGCTTTAAAGTACCTCTCAAAATCTGCCTCAACACAGCTCTGGTGAAGTGAGGCATCAAGAAGAAACTCTGGGAGTTTAGTTATCTATAGCCTTATGCAACAGAGACAAGACTAGTTTTTTAGGGAGAGCATGGGGTGGAAATTATTTCCAAGAACTCACCACTTATATGTGTTCCAAAGTCAATCTTACAGATATCATCATACTGTAATACTGTTGTGTCGCCAGCATTGGGAGTATAATGGGCAGCACAGTTATTGAGAGAACACCCAGTAGGAAATGCCAGGCCTGCATTTAATCCATTCTCCTTTATTAGTTTTCGTGAACAGTCTTCCAACTTTTCACTAAAAAAATAAAAAGAAAATTATGTTTACTCTTACATTTCATAAGGTGTGACAACATATACCTTACAGTTCTTAATGTTCAAATAGTTAACTAAAACTCTTCAATTACTTTCTGGGTGTGATCTGAACACTTTCTGAATGGGACTAAATAACTGTTCTCTGAAGGTATGAAAACTGTAGCTCATCTCTAAAAGACAGAAAATTTAATTCCACTAGAAATCTGGAGAAACAGAATGACATGATCCACTTTTAACTTAGTTTCCCAAGAAGTAACATTCATGACTTAGATGAATTTAAATGCTCATTACATTTTATTTGCTCAATGTTACATATTTTAAAATTGTCTGAATCAGAGACTTAGGTTGCCTTTTACAGATAATTATTTCTCAAGGGGAAAACTGGAGAAACAATTACTTTTATTAGTTTCTTAATTGCATTATAAATGTTGTCTAAGAATTTTAACTTAATATGAATTGTTTGACAGCAAAGTAATAGGTTTTCAGCCAGAAAATAATAATCAATGTGTGCATTCGTATATGCATGTACAGGAGTATAAACTAGGGTGGCTGAAATACAAATGTCCTCTTCTGGTTTCATTGTTACATTGTCATTGTAAGAATTTAGAAGATATTTCTAGAACCTTCATTTAAAGTTTTAGCAAAGTAGCAATGAAAGTCAAACATTACAATTGAAAAGTCAACTATAAAAAAAATAAAAAATTCTTTTTTCAATTACGTTCTTACAAAAACATATTCCTTTTACCAGATTTCTATCATTGTCATCCCAGGCTTGATCCAGCTCATAACATATTTTCGAACTTGTCGATGTGCTTCTGCAGCTTCTCGAAAATCATTCCAAATCTCTTCACTAGCTTGATCTAATGCTTTCTTTTCTTCGCTTGTAGTTCTCCAAGCAGCTGTTCGCCTTTATAGTATGCATAGCATAGTGTTAGTTATTTAAGAAACAGCATTAATAAGCATAAAAGCTGAGAGATAAAAATATACTGAGTAATACATTTTAGATAAAAATATTACATTTTAGCTTCTTTCATTAAATGTCAGCAAAGCTTCTGAAATACAAGTAGCAACAGACTTACATCAAGCCAAATAAAATTAAACTTTTTCTAAGAATCTTAAGGGAAAAAATTCCTCAAGTAAGATTTCATTCACATTCAGAGGGACTAATAAGCTGCTGCAGAAAATAACATGAAAGGAAAGAAGAGAAAAGTCAGAAAAAAAGGCTTAGGAATTAAGCAGGTGGGAGAAATAAGTCATCCTTCCACTCAAGGTAACATATGCACATTAAGAGACTTCAAAAAAGCACAATAGAAATTAGCATTTAACTTCACCAATAGTGCAAGTAATAATCCAAAGATCTGACCTGGAAATCTGCACATACCTTCCCTGAAGCATAAAATATTATGAATTTTGAAGAATTTTTCTACTGGCATATATATTAGAGGTAATCTTCATTGAAGTATATGGTTCACATTTTAAAACTGCCAGTAGTGACAAACATTTTTATTGTCAGTATCCGAGAATGAGAAGATCCACTGGTTCCCTTTAAGCAGTATATTTTGAAACAGTAATTTTTCAAATAAAAATCTTTTTTAAAAGTTGTTATACTTTCACACATTCTTAAGAAACACTGAATATACAGTTGACAACTCAGAAGACCACCGAGTTATATAAATTACACTTAATACAAAAGTGATGCCTTCAAGTAATTACTACTACGGCCTCAAAGCTAGTGGCTGGCAAACTATGGCCTGTGGTTAAATGCAGCCTTGCACTTGTTTTGTAAATAACATTTTATTGCAACAGTTATGCCCATTAATTTACATATTGTCTATTCTTATTTCTTGCTTACAATGGCAGAACTGAATAACAGTCAAGGCCTGAAATATTTACTATACAGCCCTTTATAGAAGTTTACCCAATTGCTCTAAATTACAGGCCCCCATGTAAAAGCCCCAAATGTTTTTTGAATTTTTCTGCACCTCACCACTATTAAGTTCATTATGAGGGGTTCCCTGGTGGTGTAGTGGCTAGGCTTCGGTGCTTTGAACACCGAGGCCTGGGTTCAATTCCCAGTCAGGGAGCTACCCGCCCCTGTCAAAAAAAAATTTCATTATGACTACTTCGTACTACAGCAGCTGCCTGTGTGCCAACATCTAGCACCTCTAATTTGCTTTATAGACCCAAAGGAGCTGTCCCATGAGAACTTAGTGTACTTAAAGCATCACAGAGGTTTCTAATTTTAGAATTAGAACACGATACAATAAAGACCCCTAATATTTAAACCAACAGATATCACATGAGTATTTTACACTTCTGAAGATTGCAAGGCTAACTCTTAGAAGGAGTGGATTCTTCAAAAGACTATGAAATGTTCTGCACTGTTGGTAAAGAACCATCAATCAGAAACTGGATTAAAGACATTCATCTTTTGCTAAGTCCTGAGTTCAAACTGAAAATCATTAATAATATTCAAGAAAACCACTGCCAGGGTCTATAGTTCCAGACCTAAATGAAAGACCAATAATATCATGAAGAAGTCTCTCCCTTTTCTTAAATTTGATCATTTAATGTTCAGTCTATTTAACCAAAATATAGAAATTGGTAATATGAAAAAAATCATTCCGAACTCATGAATTATTCTAAAAAGCAATTAATTCATACAACTGACAAAGTTTAGAAATGCTTGCCTATGTGAAACATTTAGAATATATTTAAAATGTCTGTAAAACAAAACTATCAAAACAATTGCTTGCAAGAGAAATATATTAATAGTGTTTACAGAGTATGTAAATTCTTCACACCTCTTTTGATATTTCTGGGTCTTTTTAAATGTCATCATTTTTGCTAGTGGATGTATTAAGAGCAAAAATATATAAGCAAAACCAAAAGCTATAAACAAAGGTTATCTGATTATTAATTTCAAAGAGTCCTAAACATTTCTAAATTCATTGCATGGATAACTTAAAAGATAATTATATTTGTATTTTTAAAGCACTATATACCACATTTATAGATACTATATATAAAATATGTAAAAACTATTTTAAAATGCCATGTCTTTAACCCAGAAATAATTAAGAATTCTTACAGATGACATCAGTTCCTGCCTCTGAAAACTGAAACTTAGAAAGAAAAATAAAGCACATTTTAACTCTGCCTATAAGAAACTACATTTGATCCCCAGTTAATAAAAGAAAATTCTTTTATATCAGCTAATAAATGTAGAAGGAATAAAACTAGAAATTTACCATACTGCAGTCCCAATGAAATAACTGATAAAGCAAGCATCACCAATGGATTCTGAAATAGTTAAATGAAGGGCTGCTGAAGACAAGGATATTCCAATACCAAAGTACCCCACGGATTACAGGGGAATTGCACAAAGAAAGTAGTACCTTAAAAAACAGAACTGGCTGTCACCACATTAACCCAGTGATCAAATACAGTAAAACTAATATAACAACCTGAAATCACACTATATGATATGATATGCAGTACATGTCACTTAGGATATATCATTGTCAAAAAATGTTTAACCTAAATCTAGTCTAAGCCTTTACAACTAATTCCAGTTTACAAAAAATATAGAACTAGAGAAAAAAATTTAATGACACCACAAGTAAACAACTGGAGAAATTCCAGAATATGACTTTTTAAATTACCTGGTCTCTTCAAAGTTAGTGCAATGGAAGAAAAGAAGGTGGGGATTCTAACCATATGCAATGTATGAATCTTGACTGGATTTGGTGTAGGGGAAAAAAATAGCTGAAAAGATGTTCCAGGGACAATGGGGGAAAATGCTGAATAGTTATTTATGTGATACTGGGAAATTACTGTCCATTTACTTAGATGTGATAATTTGGAGAATGCTGAATTCTTGGGAGATGCTTAAAGTTTATAGAAGTGAGGACTCAAAATAAATGAGACTTATTTTTATATGCCCTTCCCAACCAAAAAAATCAATAAGAAAAAACCTCCATACATATACACAGATAAAGCATATATAATAAAATGTTAAGAACTGTTCAATGTAGGCAGTGAGTTCACAATCTTAAAACTTTGTTTAGAATTCACTACACAAGTTGAAAACGACATGAATATATTTATCTCAACATCGTTTAAAATAGTAAACAACTAGAAATAAACCGTATGTCCAGTAAGATAGGACTGAACAAATAAATTAGGGTATGCACACAGATGTGCAAAATTATTCACCCATTGGAAATATGGTTCGTTTCTTCACTAACATGAAAATCGACTGTAAAAGGAGTGCTGTTTGTAGTATAGTTCTATCATGAAAATCAATCCCAGGTATTTATAATAGACATTTATACAGAGAGGCTTTAAAGAAATACCAACATCTTAATAGTGGTTTTTAATTCACTGACAGAATTAAGGAGATTTTTATTTTCTTCTTTTTGCTTATCTGTCCTTGCTGTTTTATAGTGAATATGTATTCCTTATAAAATTATCATTTTCCCCCAAAAATTGTTACTAAATTTAGAAATAGATATTAAGAATTTCAAAATAATTCTTCATTCTACTTCTAAAGATGCAGAATAAGAGAAAAATCAGATCCAATGAACATACTCTGATGTTTACAGAATTTTTTCTAATGATGAAAACTGAACGCAGTATAAATATTCAAAAATAGGGGAAATAGCTAATAAAATTATGCTACATACAGAATAGAATAGCATTGTAACCATTAAAAATTGGTTTAAAAAATTTTTAATAACAGTAAATGTACACAGAATGTTATTTTTTAAAAATGATAACATTTATAATAAAAACTGATTCAAAGATTATCAATGGATGCTACATGCAAGGAATGAAATATTTACATACTCACAAAGTAATCTCCCACAAATTAGTAATTACAAGAGAAAAAAATTGCCTTGATACACTAGAGCAGTGGTTCTCAACCTTCCTAATGCCGCGACCCTTTCATATAGTTCTTTATGTTGTGGTGACCCCCATAAAATTATTTTCGTTGCTACTATATAACTGTAATTTTGCTACTGTTATGAATCGTAATGTAAATATCTGATGTGTTTTCCGATGGTCTTAGGCGACCCCTGTGAAAGGGTCGTTCGACCCCCAAAGGGGTCGCGACCCACAAGTTGAGAACCGCTGCACTAGAGAAACTGAATAATACCTCATCTAAATGATAAAAACTGGTAAATGTATGCCTCCAGATGTGACAACCCTAAAAAGAACACAATCTCTACTTATCTATTATTCCATTCAAAAAAACATAACATACTCTCAAATAGTTCAGAAAAAATAGTATGTATACAGATTCAACAATATAACATTTTCCATTTTTTATTTCTATCTTCCAAAGAGAAAATAGAATATTATTTGTATATTATACATAATATGTATAACTGTCTTATTCCACTGAAAGAAAGAACAATAAAAGGTATGCAAGCCTTCTTTGCACTACTCTCACAGTATGGTAGGTTCTTTGTGATAATTAATGCAATTTTCAATTAAATTTATTAAGAAAACAATGAGGGCAAGATAAAGAACTATATTTACTATTTTACCAAATCTCTAAGAATATTTATTCTGATCTATTTGCAAAAAGTCAAAATTGGTTATATGAATGTCAAAAAATACTGAGATTTATTAAAAAGCAAATACAACAATATCTTAATTTCTTTGATATTACTCCAGGAAAGCATACAGCATTGCTTTCAGTATTTAAGAAAAGTATTATCCCAAGAGATATTATAAAATATAATTAATATCTTCCTCTACTGTTTCAAAAACAGAAGTTATTCTACCTATATACAATGTTTAGTTTGCAATAGAAAATGATAGTAAGAAGGGAAAAGTAGTTTTTATGATGTACAAAATCTCTTTTATTAAACATTATTATTTCAAGTGTTCCACCTTCCCACCATATTCATAGTGTTAAAAATATTAACTATCATTAATGAGTACAGGAAATCAATGGTTTTCTTCCACTTTAGCAAAAAGCATGTAAAAATGGAAATAAATACAAATATCTGGTTCACCAGTAGCAATACCATAAAACACTTAAGAATAAATTTAACAAGAAAGGGACAAGACCTACCTGAAAAATAAAAATCAGAGTAAGTGGGAAAATACAACATGATAATGGATAAGACAATGTGACACAACTGCCAATTTTCTGAAACAAATACATAAATATAATGCGAATCTGATCAGAATGCTAACAAGCACATTTCTCAGTGGGTATGTGTTAAGACTATACAACTGAATATAGCTAAGAAAAGTATAAAAAGAATTGAGTTTGGGTGTGTTTGGCAAAGGAGAAAGATTGCCTTATCAAATTATCAAAATGAAAATAGAATTAGTATAGGAATACACAAATAGAGGAATAGAATAAATAATACAGAAACTGATCTTATTGTATATGGGAATATACAGTTCCCCCTGAACAACCTGAGGGTTAGGGAAGATGACCACCCACACAATAAAAAAATCCATGTACAACTTAACCCAGTCCTCTGCATGCACAGATTCCTAACCATGGACCAAGAATAGTAGTACCATTATATGAGAATATGGTATATGGCAAGGTGGTCATTCAATTCAGTGGGATGAATTATTTAATAAACAACTCTAGCTCAACTGGCTATTCATTTGAGAGAAAACAAAATTAGCACTCCCAATCTTACATTATAAATTCCAGACTAATTAAAAATGTAATAAAACACAAAATCAAGAGTTTGAAAAAGTCTAAGAGACTGTTAGGAACCCAGAGTATAAAATATAAACACATACTATACATAAATATTTAAAACTTCTGGAAGAGCAAAAAAACAAAGCCAACAATCAAAAGATGCTCAAAATCCCTAGCAGTCTGGGAATCATAAACTAAAGTATTAACATATTCTTTGATTCACCAATCACACTCCTGGAAAACTGTCACATAATAAAACTGCCAGCACATAAGGAGGTGCGTGCACTTGCATACACACACACACACAGATGTTTATTGTAGAATGGTTTATAATGGCAAAAAATACTGAAGACAAAGTGAATGTGTATCTGTTAGAATCAGGAATGGTCAGTTGCCACCATGAAATATTATAAAGCCATTCAAAAGAATCACAGAGCTATTCTGATTGACTTGGAGGGACTTCCAAGAGGTAGGACCAATGAGAAAAGTAAGGTGGAGGAAAGTGTGCCTATGATTTCATTTTTGTAAAACAAACAATGACCAAAACACTTTTCTTACATAAAACAGACATAGTTGACATATATATGAGCATAGAAAAATATGGAAGGCTACCTGCTAGGTGCTTACATGGGTCTGAAAGGAAAGGAAGGAAGAGGAAACAAGCAAAAAAACAAATACACACACACACACACGTGTGTGTGTGTATATATGTATGTGTATGTATGTAAATGTGATCACATCATATGTACTATGAAAATTTATGAAATTAATGTAAAATTACATGTCTGTGACATTTTAAAAATAGATGCTTCAAGACAGGAATATCACTTATGAATTCAATTTAAAGAAAAGATAAGGGAGTTTGCTGATGGTGTAGTGGCTTAGGGTTTCGGCGCTGGCGCTGTCAGCGCTGCGGCCTGGGTTCGATTCCCAGTCAGGGAGCTACCCACATACCAAAAAGCAAAAAAAAAAAAAAAGATAACCACGCCATAAATTTCCACAACTTTACAGACTTACTCCCTAAGAGTACTGGGAATAAGGGAGGGAGTAAAATTATAATAATATGTTCTTTTCTAATTTTACTTAATTCTTTTTTTTTTTTTTTTTTTTTTTAATGTGGGTAGTTCCCTGGCTGGGAAAGCGAACACAGGCCACAGCATTGACAGCGCCAAAGCCTTAGCCACTACACCACCAGGGAACTCCTCTTTTCTAATTTTAAAGAAAAACAAGGATGCCTTTACAGGTCAATGAAACAATGTTACAGTAGAAGCTTTCTTAACCAACTATTGCAACCACTCAATTATTGCTCTTGATCCCCTCTGTAAAACATACTGACCAATGCCCACTATATTCTGAATTATTAGTGGATAACAGGTTCCTATTCTGAAAAATAATAGCAGCAGCTAACACTTACTTAATGCTTACTATGTGTCCGTTACTCTTTTAAGTGCCTTACATACAAGGGCTGTCTGGAAAAAAATCCAGCCATAAATGCCTCTAGTTTTCATATTACATGGCTGGATACTTTGTATACTATTATTCCTCACAACAACCTTACGATGTGCCCTTTTTATGGATGAGGAAATAGAACCAGACATAATAAATTACTTGCCCAAGTCACAAAGCTAATTAAGTGCTAGAGCTGGGATTCAAAGGCAGATAGTTTAGTGCCAGTTTCCATGCTCTTAACCAGTCTGCATAATGCCACTGAGTCTGCTGCAATGTATCCTTTCAGAACACTTCTAAGAAATCAGGTGATTTGTTCCCAAGCCTGTAAGTGTAAGTCATCTGTACTAATTACTATAATTATATATTACATATTACATAAAAGGAATTATTTCTATGAAAACTAATTGACTACTCAAAATTCTCAATAAAGGCAAGCCCTCAAAAAATTCTTCTGTCAAATTAAGTGAAGATAAAAATAGTAAATGGTTTCAAAAGGAAAATAATGTAAAGATACAGGCACCAGCAGCACTCAGATTACTTAGCTGTCATTCTTCACAGAAACTCAAAAAGACTCATAGATAATGCATTACAGATACAGCTTACAGAGAAAAAAGTGGAGTCCAATGCAAATCCATGCTCAAATATGAAGAATGATAAAAAACAAATGTTTGTTTTAAGTTAACTTTTATCAATAAAATTTTTATTTTTTGTGATCTCCATTTTAATACAAACTTTTTTGACTAACTACTACTACTGATCCCAATCATTTTGGATAAGAGGGCTTCTACTGTATTTTCTCTGCAACAAATTCATAACCTTTTATTAAAGTAGTGAAGCAAGTTCTGAGAAAAATCAAATCGGCTTTATTGCTAAGCTACAACTTTCAAAAGTCAAACTGGAAGTTATTTTATGATCTTACCCATCTTGTGTGGGTGGGTACTCGCATTCTTGTCCTTTGGGAAATACACCATTAGGATACAGGTCACATATTGGAACTGAGGGAGGGTCTGTTTGAACTTTTGCTGTGAGATACAAATAAAGCATTAACTTCTGTAGTTAAAAATAAAATTAGCAGTTATCATTAGTTTTTCTCAGTTCCTAACAGTTGTCATATGTGCTGATCTTAAGGAATGTCCGTTCTTGCTGTAATGTTACAGTTAACAACACCATGCTGGTCACCTCCCATCTCTGACTTACTATTGCTTGGGAGTGAAAATATTTAACTCCTCAGAACTCCATTATGTGTTTGAACAATAGATGCCTTGGCAAAAAGCATACTTCTAACATTTTTGTTTTCATTTACTATACTAGAAATGGGATAGCATATAAAGGCTGACTTTCACAAATAAAAATCAGAGCAGCAACAAAATAAGAAAACAATCCTATAGCAATAAAGTAAAAATATAAAGCTATTACATATTAATAAAACAAGTAAATAATTTCAAGGGTATATTAAGTATAAAAGTTAAGAGTATACATACCCAATGCTAACTTTAGGTAACCATATACAAATTTCCAGATACTCAAAACAGTTACAATACCTATGTTTTAAAGACATTATTTCCCAAGCTATATTCTAACAAAGTTGTTTCAAGATGCTTTTAAAAGGTACCTAGAGATGTGTCTTCTAAAATTTTTTTCAAATGTATAAGAACTAGTTGTACAGTTGTTACTATATGAAGAACTGCCTTTTAGTAATGAATGCTGTATCCAAGGAATGCCAGGAAGTTGCATGAGTTAATTTATGCAGTAATATACATATTTTGGTTTTGTTCTGCAATGGGGAAAAAAAGGATACATATAAATAAAAATATGATCATTTATTGAACCAAATAATTTATCTATGAAACCATCTTTTGGTTCCCTCCTTTCATCCAAATGCTCCATATCATGAGCACCAAATGGTTTTCTCTCTTTACATAATGATTAGAAGTATTCTATGGGCAAGTAAACTTAAAAAACAGTTTTAGATTCCTCCTGAAAGAGAATATTAGAATTTAAAATTTAAAAAAAAAATCTTAGAGGTTATCTAATTTAGCTTCACACTCAAAAGTAGGAATCCCATTTTATACTCCTGACATTTGGCACTGAGCTCCTGATAATGGAGGCAGTCACTATCTTCTAAATTAAATCCATTCATTTTGGGAGAGCTGTAACTGTTTGAAAGCTCTTCCTACACCAATCTGTTTCCTTGTTACTGTTATTCATTAGTTCTAGCTCGATTGTTTACAGTTTAAAATTTTTTACTTTTCATTTCTACTGATTCCTTCCTTTCTATGATGTGAAGCCACTTTAAGGGATACGGATCTTAATACTTTCATCCACATTTGCAACCTTGACTCTTGGAATGTTTCTTTTAAGTTGGTACTAGAATTGACTTACACTAATAGTCCAAAGAAGGTATAATTAGTATAGGACTATACTCCTGATTCTAAAACTCCTATTGCCATTGAAATGTTAAGACTCACTGCTTTTTGGTTCACATTGTATTACCAGTCAAATTTGTAGGATCCTTTCACCCTGTACTAACTTTATGTATGTCTATTAAATTTCAGCTGCTTAATATTAGCCAATTGCCTCAGTTTTTCTGATCTTTTGAAATACCACTTTTTGTCAACAAAAGTATTATTTCATCACTGTCAGCATTATCTCATCTAAAAATTTGATAAAGATAACCTTTTATATTGTCCAAAAATTATTAAGACAAAATAAAGTATTCAAAAAGATCTTTAAAAATACAAAAAAGGAATCTGTAATCAAAATATCACAAGTTGAAATATAGCCTTTCTACAATGTACTGTAGAATTGTATGGCTGAAACCTATGTAATCCTTGCTAACAGATGTCACCCCAGTAAGTCTACCAATAAAAATGAATTAAAAAAAAAAAAGAAAAAGAAATATAGCCTTTCTCACTTATTAGCTGTGACTTGGACAAATGGCTAAATGTACCAAGCCTGTTTCCTCACCTACAAAATTGATAAAATTTTAGATAACCTTTGAAAATTATAATGTACTATATCCAATTATCTAAAATTATGAATAATTGTAATAATCTGTACTGCAGTTATTACTATCATTTATAATTCTCTCACTATGTAAGTGAGGAAAATGAGGACAGTGAACTGCCCATGTATATTATTTGGCTTATTCTAGAAGTGATTTATGATTGCCTACAAGGATATCTAAAATACACAAATAAGAGACATTCAAAGTAAATTGGCAAAAATCAAACATGGGAAAAACATAACATAGAACTTGAAATAAAGCTAATACAAAATTACAGATTTGGCTCTAAGTTCCAGTAGCCAACAAAACAAAACAAAAAAACCAAAACAAACAACCCTGGGTAATCTGCACAGTTCATGATGTTTCTGAGATAAAACACAGTAACTACTCAGGAAAAGCACAATTACTCGTGATACTAAGACCAGACAAGAGTGACTCTTGAGAGTGCTCATAAAGATATATAATAAACAGTTTGACAATGTCCTCAGAAGAGGCACAATAAAGGCTGTAAGATGGACTCATGCTCAAACATGTCAGTGGAAGAACACTACCAAGAGCAAATACAAAACAACTCCTTAACACTCTTCCCTGCTCATCTACCTTCATTAGGGAACAATTTTAGAGCATTTGGAAAAATAGGTATCTCTCAAGCCATTCTTGGGTAACACTTTTAACAATTTTTGAATGGAAACAATATGATATCATAATCCCTAGAACAGCGCTTCTCAAACTGTGGGTTGCAACCCCTTTGGAGGTCGAACAACCCTTTCACAGGGGTTGCCTAAGACCATCGGAAAACACATGATGTACTTATGCGGACCAGTCACACATGTATAGAGAGCAGCTACCAGTAATTTTACAGTTGGGGTCACCATAACATGAGGAACTGTATTAAAGGGTCGCGGCATTAGGAAGGTTGAGACCACTGCCCTAGAAGATTCCAGAAATACAAGTAACCCATACTCATTAAACACAAACTATGTTAGGGGCAGAACTAAAATCCTATGAGTAGAAGAATCTAAGGACAGGTTCCTGAATAGAAAGAAGGCTATCTCATCGCTGCTTAAAGACATTATTAGGGGAATGACTGGCAGAGCCAATGTCTTCCTTAAAAAATAATTTAAGTATTTCCCTCAACATAGAGATAAAAACAGACATCAAGCCCCCAATATTCTGATTCACAAAATTTTAGCCTGAAAGATTTTAAAGGAAGATATAACCAGAATTCAGTGGCCCCCAATAGGGCAAGGGCCACCCAAGATTAGAACTTGTGATTCTCAACCCAACCTTTATCCCCTAATAGTCTCCCTAATAGAGTTTCCAGTCCCTGAAGATATTTGGTTATGCCATTTATAGAAACAAAACACAGGTAGGATCATATTTTAAGTGAATTTTAAATAGTGTAATATAAACATTGTTAATAAAATTTTACTGTATGCACTAATTTTAAATAATGGGACTCCTCATTAAATATTCATCAAGAATCTCATCATTTCAAAGTTGGCTGGTGAACTGTAAACTGTTTATCCTAACCACACGGTAGCACTTTAGTCATCCTGACAGAATTATTATTTGAATTATTCAAGTTTTAAACTCTAAAGTTTTTAGGAACTCATCCCTAACTTGCAGTAAAATGTAACTAACTTATTATTAACATCTCCTAGCAGAGTAAGAGCTTAAAAAAAATGTCATCAAGATCATTATAACAAAGTACAAAATAGTTATGAGTTTCACTAAAATTCTATCTCTATTAAGCTTAAATATATTTCCCTTACATATATCAGGATCTTCAAACCCACTGGTTAATAACCACTTCTAATTTGTTATGTAAGATTAACTTAAAGACACTAACGTCCTCTCTTCTTCTTTTTCTTTTTCTTCTTCTTTCCAGTTGCTCCATCACCATCACCATCTCCATCTAAGAAAAGACAATTTCAATTACATATTCATTTAAACCTCATTAACAGAGGGATGAAGCAAGCACAAGCAGACAAGTGTATACACACACACCATCTTAAATACCATGACAAAACTGACCTAATACTCATAGAATTTTGTACATTGCTAGCTTTAAGTATCAGAATTGACTTGTGTAATCAAAAACACTAGTAAACTTTACTTTGACTTACTCTTATAAAAGAAATGTTGAATATTTTTAAGAATAAAAGAATGTATTAAATAACGGCCTTTTTTAAAAGCTAGAAAAAATAACTAGTGTTAATTTAATACCAATAATGATGGTGTGACTTCAAATAATACTAGTTACAGTTTATAATGTTTGCAGTTAAACACTTGTATTTCACGACCTCATGTGATCCTCAAAGTAATCCTACAAGGTAACAAGATGTGCTTAATAGACATGTCCAAAATAATCCTAACCACCAAATGGCAGAATTGGACCAAGAAATATCACCTGATTCTTAACTCAGTGTGGGGTATTTGGGATTTCATATTTTAAAATACCTTTTTCCTGCATAGCTGTTATGAGAGGAAGAGTTCTCCTTCTGGGTCAAATTGTATGCAAAAATCAAGAGGGCATATTACTTTTCCTAGGTTCAGAGTTCTCAGATTCTCTGATGCCCAAAAATGAGGGTTAAGTACTACATATTTCAAAAAATAGTTGGCAGGAGAGTACCCAAAATAGCCATGATCTACCTGTCAGTTTTTATAACAATCTTCTATGAAGGCCATGCCCATATCCTTGAACTCTGAGAAAAGACAAAGGATATTATTATGGCCAAGATTAAAACATTTTAAATAAAGGTACCAAACACAGACCTAAGTATCTGAATTTCTAAGTGTTAATAAATTTCAACAATCATTTCTCAAGTATGCTAATCTACTCATAAATCATACTGCTATGAAACAGAGATGAATAGAATGCTGTCTCAATTAGAAGTTGACAGTTTAATAGCATGTTCACCATAGAGTATTCTTTTAAATGTTTTACCTCTTGGTAGTAACTCACGGTTAGCATCAATAATTTTAGAGTGAAATCCACACCCATAAAATAATGTGAAATGCTCACATTCTCTGCTCAAAGAGCTCCATTTTTATTTCCAGACAGGCAGGAGCCATAACAGAAATTCTGTCACCATGCTACCTACTATATTCTTATATTATCACACAAAATTGTAATCATTGGTTTACACTGACCCTCAACCCCCTCCTCAAGAATTAGACACCATTTCTTAAATTAAGCATAGTGCTAAGTGTGTAATAAATATTCAGTGTATTCAATAAATGAATTTTTATTTTTATCTTGTTTCTATTAATTTTTAACTAAATGAGAAACAGGAAACAGCAGTTTAACAAAGAGAGAGGTAACATGATTTATAGTTTTAAATGGGTTAAGTGACAGGAAATTGCTAATATTTGACTTATAAAACTGCAATTTCAATCCCACAAAATAACAAGAACACAGCTGGAACACAAATATTGCTGACTTACTCATTACTGGTTTCTAGGTACAAAAGTCTAACAAAAATAACATGAAAAATTTTTGGAAAACACAACTTTCATTTTCCTTACATGTCATATAATTTAATATACACATTCTACATATACTGAACTCAACTTAAAATGCTTCAAGATGTATAATTAGTTTTATATACACACTAGTGGGACCTTGGGTAAGTTACGTAGCCTTTCTCCACCATGGTTTCTTCAGCTTTAAAATGAGCTAAGGTGAAGTTCCTCTTTTGATAATCATCCTTCTGAAGCTAACTACTTTATCCAATGTACACAGTCTGTATTCAGTGCAGAATAATAGCCACCATTTACTGAATCCTTATGCTAAGATGATGATGGAGCCAGGATCTGAATATTAAATAACGTATGTTTATAATTCTACCCAGCATATCATGCTGCAATTTAGGTTTTCACATGTCTTTCTTTCACAGCATCCCAGGATATTCTTAACAGGCAGAGACTGTACATATTTATATCTGAATCAATTAATACCCTATTTGTGGAATGACAATTACATATCCATATGCAAAAAAAAAAAAGGACCTAAATCCTTACCTTGAACTATATATAAAAGTTAATTCTAAATGGAACACAAACCTAAACATAACAGCTAAAAATGTACATTTCTTGAAGAGAATATAAGAGAAAATTTTCATGACAACAATTATTTAACTTTTTGGATAGAAGCATGACCCATAAAGAAAAGAAAAGAAAAATTGGACCACATCAAAATTAAAACTTTTTCTGTTGCAAATACTAGCACAGAGGAAATACCTGTAAAACATATATCTGATAAAGAACTTATATCAAGAATGTACAAAGGCCAGGAGTAGTGGCGTGCACCTGTAGTCCCAGCTACTCAGGAGGTTGAGGCAGGAGGATCGCTTGAGCCCAGGAGTTCTGGGCTGTAATGCACTATCCTGATCCAGTGTCTGCACTGAGTTTGCCCTCAGTATGGTGACCTCCTGGGAGCAGGGGGCCACCAGGTTGCCTAAGGAGGGGTGAACCAGCCCAGGTCAGAAAAAGAGCAGGTGAAAACTCCCATGCTGATCAAAAATTTATAAAGAACTCTTATGACTCAATAAGACAACAAATAAACCAAACTGATGTGAACACTTCACCAAAGGTACAGGAAAGGCAAATAAAAATATTAAAAAATGTTCAACATCATCAGTCTTTAGGAAATGCAAATTAAAATCATAATGACATACCACTACACACCTACTAGAAAGTCTAACATTTTTAAAACTACCAATACCAAGTGCTGATGAGTATCCAAAAGACCAAGAACTCTCTACCACTATTGATAGGAATGCAAAATGATACAGACACTTTGGAAAAGTTTGAGTTTCTTATGAGGCTAAACATACATTTAACATATGACCTATAATCCTACTCCTAGGTAGTTACCTAGGAGAAATGAAAACATATGTCTACACAAAGACCTAGATGCAAATGTTCACAGTAATACACAAAAACTGGAAATATCCATCAACTAGTAAACAGATAAACTAATTTGGAATATTATTCAGCAATAAAAACTATTGAACTGATATATATATGTATGTATGTGTGTATGTGTGTGTGTGTGTGTGTGTGTGTGTGTGTGTGTGTATGAAACAACTGGATGACTCTCTAAAGTATTAGGCTGAGTAACACGAGCCAGACACAAAAAAAGCTGTATATTGTAATACTCTCATTTATATGATATTACAGAAAAAACCTAAAGGAAGAGATAACATTATCAGTGGTTTCCAGGGTCAGGGTATAGAGTAAGTACACTGGTTACAAAGGAGCACAAAGGAACTTAATTTTTGTGAAGATGGAAATGTTAAATGGAAGGGCTTCGTATCTTGGTTGTGGTAGTGGTTACACAATTGCATACATTTGTCAAAACTCACCATACACTTAAAAAGGGTAAACATATAGAATGTACAACATTAAGAGTAAACCCTAATCTAAACTACAGACTTCATGATAATGATGTGTCTGTGTAGGTTCATCAATTTTAACAAATGTACCATTCACAAGGGGTGTTGACAATGGAAAAAGCTATAAATGCTTGGTGGTAGGGAGGTGTATGACAAATCTCTGGGCCTTCTGCTCAATGTTGCTGTGAATCCAAACTGCTCTAAAATATAAAGTCTACTTTTTAAATGAATGAATATTATCAAATTTTACCGTAACTATACCTGACTTAAAATTTTATTGAATGAATTACATCTAGCCCATTGCCAAATACAAGATTAACTTTTCACACCAATTTTAATTTGAAACCCCCAGTTTCAAATTAAACACATCTAAAATTAAACTCACTACCTTCTTCTTTACCTGCAAAACCCTTCCTCAACCTCTCACCCAGCTCTCTCTACCTACCTCACCATTTCAGTCAAAAGCACCAACATTGTCACTCAAGTTCAACCCCTGAAATCTACTAATGCTTCTCCTTTTTCCTTCTTTCCAGATTGAAAGTCTCCAAATCCTTTGAATTCTGCTTCTCCAACCACTCACTGTTCCACTGGACCTTGCCTTTCCATTCTCATCTATGACCACCAATTTAAACTGTCATTACCACATGCCTGGGTTATTATTAAGTGGCCTCCACAATGATCTTCCTGACCTCTCTGTATGTTTCCTCCTTTCTAATAATGCTGCATATATATGAAGACTCAATTATTTTTTCATAACATTTTTCTTTTAAAAAATGCTCAAAGCCTCCCTTAATGAATCTCATGTGGCCAGTTTGCACTATTCACTACACTTTTAATACTTTCTCAGCATTGTTCCACCCCAAAATGGTCTTTTCTATTTGGTTTTATTGAAGTCCCATTCATTCCAATGAGCCTTCCTTCAGCATTTAGGTCACAATTACACCTCCAAATGTCAATAAACATTATTGCAGCTCATCTTTTCACCTCCATGTTTTCTCTCCACCACATCACGTTACCCTATAAAACAAAGATTCTGCAATACTAGTGGTCCAATCCCATCAAAGACCTCTTATATCAGATTAGTAGTACTGGCTGATCCTGATTATCAAAATGAATCTGAAAAGCAATTAGCCAGAACTGGAGAGAAGTACTAATATTCTTAAAATCTTCTTCAATACAATGAAGACTTCCAATTTGACAATCAAGTTTCCCCTTTGATGTCAAGACATTCATACAGCTTTGTAGAGGTGCAATGGACCAAGGCACACCCAAGATTAGCACGGTGACATTCTACACAGAGGTCTACAGCAACCTCTATTACCTCAAATTTATAAACTTCTTTCTTGTTAAGAGCTCAAAATATGTTCATAATCTGAAGCATAACAAAGGTACATAAGAGTTTTAAGTTAGTGGAAAAACCAACTATTCCCTTGAATCTTGTTAACTTTTTACCAAATTTTGACTGTAAGCTCCTTGAAGGCAAAGAACAACTCTGTATTATCCTAACACAATAATTACAGTACAACAGGTAGTTGTTGCTAAGGGTTGGAAGGCTTAAGACCAGTACTTGAGGTAGAGCAGGCCACAGCAATAGATAAGTGAGAATGGGAAAGCCCCAACTCCCCCTCTGCCAAAAGAGGCTGTAGAATAATAATCATCACTCCATCTACTGTCTTACTGATAGCATCAATTTCTAGGATTCCAAGAGTTGCTATCTTTAAAGAAATCTAGCAGTACCAAAATCCAACAAGGAGCTAGGGGCAGAGAATTTATAATGAAAGAGTTTAGAAGCACTCCAATATGCTCCTCAGAATAAAGAAAGGTAGCTTTGGTAGAGACAGTAAAAGACTTGGAATCAGGGGCTAGGTTTGAAACTCTGATTTTATTCTATACATACTCCTATATCACATTGGGAAAACATTTTCATTTCCTGAGAAAAGCACCTACTGTATTTCGTTCTGTGAAGGTAAAATGAGAATGGATGTGAAAGTATCCTAGGATAGTGCCTAATACATATTAGTCATTCAATAAATGTTAAATAAAAGTTAAACAGTTCTTCAATTTTATAATCTCACCTACTACTTTGCCTTTTACCAAGTACATTTTTAAAAGTTGAGAACTGTGATATCTGAGCAATCATTGAACATATCCAACATTTTAAAGAGTTGCTAATAAATACCTTTTCCTTTTTCATCTGTGACATTGAGGGTTTACTAGCAATTAAGAAAAACATCAGAGAATAATAGCTATATGGATAAATAAGTAGACTTTGTTTAATAAAAGTCATATTTTCTTGCTTTTCTAACTAGAAACATCAAATTAAAGATTTACCTTCATCATCATCATCTCTTTCTTTCTCTTCCAATGCTTGTCTTTCCAACTGTCTTGCTACCTCATCAACTGAGGCTGCTAATTCTTTATCAGGTTCCTGTTGTCCTGTTGACCAAATATAATAACATAAATCAAACCTAATAAAGATACTTTTCCACTAGAGTATGTTCTAAAGACACTGGTGAACACGTAAGTCCTTTCCCGATAAGTGTTTAGGAAACAAAAACAGAAATATTGTGAACATAATAGAATTCATTTAAATGACAGAGAAAAATCTTCCAAATCTAAGTAGTGTTGTCCATTCAAAAATACTACCTTCTCTGTGTACGCTGCTAAAGGATAAACAAAAGTGTGAGTTGGTCCGTAACCTTAAGTAGTTTAACTTTTTGAAGTGATAACAATTAGACTACCATAAATAATTTATTAACCAAAAGGATATTTAACATAGGCAATGCATGATAAAAGCCTTAGTTTAAGAAGAGGATTTCTGTGGGACACTGGGGGCTTTAAGGATTCTTTTACAAAAAAGTTGTCAAGCTGGGCTGGGTAAAATCAAAAGGAAAAGATATTCCATTACTAAGAAACAAAATTTTTGAACAGCTAAGCGTAAGACCAAACTCCTGCTCTGGAAGTGATTACAATTAGTTAGAGGAGCAATATGTGTGTGTACAAAGAGACAGCATTAGCAGGTAGCACATACTGAAGTGATATTCTGGCTACTGGAGAGGATTCCTAACAGTCAACAGATACAACTGTTAAAAATATATTAGGGTCAGTCGGCGGAACACCTTAAAGGACAAAATGAAGACTCTGGACTTCATCTGAAAGCCAGAGGGAGAAGGCAGACTATGTCCTAGGACTGAAGTTTGTTCTGGAAGTGTCTCAGCGCCTACAACTCCCCTCTCTTCACCTCCCATCTAGTCAGAATTTCAAAAAGATACAGATTAACTCTCTCCAACCTCTCTCAACTCCACGTTCACCACTTCTGGCTCTCCATTTTTCTCTCAGTTTTTTCTGTGTCTGCCTTTAATTAGAAACGGGTACAAATAATTTTTCCTAACATGAAGGACCCGGTGCAACAAAAAAGACGTGACTTCTCAAAATAAAGTATTTTACGTTCCTAACTCATAAAATAATCGCAGTACAAACTTTCAGCCGTCTTCCTTGACTTGCCAGTGGATTTAGAGAAGTGCCACAGGCCAGCCTCTCTAGACCGCCTGCGAATGGAATCATAATTTTGCCTAAAAGCTCCCTAAAGCTTGATGATGCTGTGGGATTAGGCAGGTGAAAATTCGCACGCACCATACATTCTGCAATTACAACCCATCGACGTGAGCGCGGGGGCATACACACATGTACACACATCCCAAACGTGCAGCCCGCAACAAACCCCCCCCCCACCCGTGAACGGAGCTGGCGGGGGCAGGAGCGGTCCAGGCACCAGGACTTGCTCACCTCACCCCCCACCCTCACGAAAATAAGTCCCAGGATGCTCCAGGCAAGAGGCGGCTGTACGGGTCACGACCAGATTTCTGAGGCCAAATCTCGAGGAAGGTGGTAGGGCTGGACCCCGTGCACCGCTTCAAGTCCGTTGCCCCGTCTATGTGAAAGCTGAGTTCTGGCAACATAGGGGCTCAGGCCTACCGACTCCAGCGCTACCTCACGAGAAGCTGAGGCACCCTTCTCGCCCCAACCTTGCCCCCACCAGCTCCAGCACAAAACGAGAAGCCACCTCTCCCTGGTACTGGAAACCTGTAGCCAGGCCATGACACACGCTCAGTCCTAGCAATCAGTCTAGTCCATGCTTCCAAGTCTCCAGTCCCTGTCACTCACGCCGGGCCTGAGCCGAGCCGTTCGGCCATCCCTGACGGTGACTGGGAAAACATAAAACTCCCTTTACCTGTGGCAGCCCCTTTACTCTTCTTCTTCTTTCGTCTTTTTTTCTTGGCTGCCTCCTCAGCCATAGAGGCAGCCCCCTCCTCCCTGTCGTCTGGATCCAAGTCGCCATTCAGGTGGCTACCGGAGGACGCTGCCTCCTCCAAGCCCGCCATGTTGCCCGAGAGAGCGCGAGGGAATGAGACAGAGCCGCGAGGCCCCGCTCCTTCTTCACCCACCTCCACCAGCGACGCCGGAAGCTGCTCTCGATGGTGGGGGCGCAGGGAATGCTGGGACGGCGGAGGACTCGATTGCGGGATTCGCGCCGGGGAGGGTGACCGACTCACCTCCGGCCGGCAGCAGCCGCGGGGGTGCGTGATCTGGGTCGGATGGGGTCGGTCTGCGTTTGGCTGCGGCCGGACCCGACACCTGCTTCGCCTGGCGCCTCGGGCATTCCCCGGGCTAATCTGCCCTCATAGGTTTCAGTGGAATAGCTCTGCCTGTGCACTGGCGCAATCCCCAAGAGAGGGGCGTCTCTGTTGGAACAGAAAAGTTTTATATTCGCGGTTCTATAAAGCGTACCGGAAGAGAAGAAAGGGGCTAAAAAATGTGCTCATTTGCACACCTTTTTTTTTTTTTTTTTTTATGACTCAAAAGGACTGCGTTATTATGCACAATTACAGCTCACGGCGACGCCGTCCGGGCACTTATGAAGAGGCAGTCAGAAAGGAAGAGGGCAGGAGGCGCTTATATTAGAGAAGCCAAGGGAAGACAGTATCTCAAGGAGAGGGTGATCAACTACGTTGAATACCACCAGAAGGTCAAGTAAGAGGACTGGAAAATGTCATCCGTATAGAAACAGGGGAGCCTTTGATGACCTTAGCAGGAGGTAGACAGATGAAAGCCAGCCTAAAGAGTTGAGGAACGTGAGGAAAGGGAATCTCATCCTTCAAGTTTCAATTTAAGTGTCACTCCCTTAGAGAATCCATCTCAACAATCTTAAGGCCCTCCTCTTAGAACCCTCATTGACTTCTTAATCTCTTCTTCCTGATAATTTCTAATTATTTTATTTGTGTGATTATTTGTTTTAGGTCTGTCTCCTTTAGTATCTTGAATTCTGTGAGAACAGGAATCCTGCATATTTTATACCCTTATTACCGGCACCTACCTCTAAATTAGAGCATGATAGAAGCTTAGTAAATAATAGTGTAATAGCACTTGAGAAATACCGAGTATTTTATATTCATTATCTCATTTAATCTATTGTTGAGTTGAGTAAATTAGAGTTTTGGTAATTTGCAACAGGTCATACAGCAAATAAATAGAATCCAAACCCACATGATCAGGCACCAAAAGTTTAATAATGCTGCATTCTGCCTTCACAATTGAAATTGCAAATCAGTTAAGTAAGTATTTATTGATAGTATACTACAAGTAATTTTTCTTGGTGGAAGATACAAAAATGAGTAAGACACAAATCTGTACCCTCAAAAGTTTAGCATTCAACAAAACAGACATGTAAAGAAATAATAAAATAAGGTGCTAATACTTTCCTTACATCATTTACTAATTATTTTCTATTTCATGTTATCTCTCACAAAGATGAGGAATTTTTAAAGGATCTAAAAGATCTTTAGATTGAGGGTAGAGCTGTAGCTGATCAACCTCAGAAGGAATCAAAGTTCACCCTTGTGCAAAACTACTCCCAAAGCCATTAACATTCTTCTAAGTAAAATCTGCTACATTGAAAATGCCTTTAAGCTGTGTTGTCAATCTTCCCAGTTCCTGAGTTCCAGGAACTCTTGGGTCATTGCTACTACCTCAGACCCATCCCAGGAGACACAGGATCCTGGGGTACGGAACCTGCAGGTTTGACAGATGAATTTTGACAAAGGGGTGCTTAACATGTAAGTTGATCCACAGTTATCAATGTCAAAATAAAGTTTGTTCAGTGAAAAAAAAATAACATGATAATATGCAATAAAACAAAATACTATTTCTTTGTTGCAAAGGGAATATACTCTACTTCTCCCCTTTTCTTTCCTGAAAAGAGGCAAGAAAACAAAACTTTAAGGTAGTAATAAAATCAATACATATCTTAACACTATGGTAATGGGTATTTGCCCAATGATTATTTTCCAGGATACTGAAGAGTTTGTGATAATTAACTACACTTGAAATAACAGCCCATGACGCTCCTTTCCTTAATTTGGTTTTCTCTACAAAAGGAAATTGAAGATGTCACCCCAATAAGTCTAACACTAAAAATGAATTTAAAAAAAAAAAAAAAAGGAAATTGAATGGGATAAAAGAATGAGAAATGTTGAAAGCCTAAGTAAGAATCTAAGAGAACCTGTAATAAATGTAACTTTTTTTTTTTTTTTTTTTTTTTTGGTGGTTCCCTGGCTGGGAATCGAACCCAGGCCACAGCATTGAGAGTGCAGAAGCCTTAGCCACTGCACCATCAGGGAACCGCAATAAATGTAATTTAATACCACCCCAGGCTAGGATATTTTTTTCTAGCTAATTACGTGAAGTCATTTTGTCTTAAATGGTTAATTAGATAAGTAGACAAAAAAAGTATTATTTTCCCTTAGAGAGATACTTTTCCTATTATAAAATCAATGCATTATGAGACATTTATTACTTTGTCCAAAAAATGTATTTTTGCTGAGAAAATTTTGAATCCAAAATAGAGAACATAATTAGCCCCCGCCTTATTTTCTTTGAAGTTCTTGCTAGTGCTTGTGGCTTTGGACAAGACACAATCTCTCCAAATTTCAGTTTCCTCATTTGTAAAATGAGGACAATAATAGTACCACATCATAGGATATAGCAAATTTCAAAATGGAGAGCAAGCATGTATGATAGTACCATGTCTGACACAATAGTGGTGTGCTAACTAACATAACTGTTAATAAGCCAGGCTTTTGAAAATTTTTCCATTTGTGGGTTATACAATGGTCTAAATATTTTAAGGCACACTTATGTGACCTTTGTAAATGAGTTAACAAGAAACAGGTTAAGAAAAAAATTGGGAAAGCTTGATTGCTTAACATTAAGGGAAATACTAAGGATTTTTTCTATATCTTTATGGCTAAAAGTGATATGCATATAACTTTAAAAATTATATACAGGGGAGTTCCCTGATGGTGTAGTGGCTTAAGGCTTCGGCGCTGGCGCTGTCAGTGCTGCGGCCTGGGTTCGATTCCCAGTCAGGGAGCTACCCACATACCAAAAAGCAAAAAAAAAAAAAAAAAAAAAAATTATATACAGCCCAGAGCCTCAGAGTCCCAGCCAGTTCCTAGTCCAGTCCCTCAGTCACCCACCTCTTCTTCCCTTTCAATATGACAGATGCTGCTGTGTCCTTTGCCAAGGACATCCCTATAGTTGAGTGGCCACGGCCATCTCCAAGATGGCAGTAGCACCCATCAAGCAGGTCGAGCGGCTGCCACAAGTGCAGCATGCCAGCAAGCAAATCACAGTAGATGAGCAATACAAGGGCAGTATGGACTGTGCAGATCCTATCCCCAAGGAGCAGGGAGTCCTCTTCTAGCATGGTAACATGGCCAATATCATCAAATACTTCCCCATCCAGGCTCTCAACTTTGCCTATAAAGATAAATACAAGCAGATCTTTCTGGGTGGTATGGACAAAAGAACCCAGTTCTGACGTTACTTTACAGGTAATCTGACATTGGGTGGTGCTGCTGGAGCCACCTCCTTGTGTTTTGTGTACCCTCTTGATTTTGCCCCCACCTGTTTAGCAGCTGATGTGGGCAGAGCTGAAGGTAAAAGGGAATTCAAAGGCTTCAATGAATGCCTGGTTAAGATCTACAAATCTGATGGGATTAAGGGCCTGTACCAAGGCTTTAATGTGTCTGTGCAGAGTATTATCATCTACAGAGCTGCCTACTTCGGAATCTATGACACTGCAAAAGGAATGCTTCCAGATCCCAAGAATACTTACATCTTCATCAGCCGGATGATTGCACAGTCCATCACAGCGGTGACCAGGTTGACTTCCTATCCATTTAACACTGTGTGTCGTCCCATGATGATGCAGTCAGGGTGCAAAGGAACTGACATCATGTACACAGGCACGCTGCACTGCTGGAGGAAGATTGCTCGTGATGAAGGAGGCAAAGCCTTTTTCAAGGGTGTATGGTCCAGTATTCTCAGAGGCATGGGTGATAATTTTGTGCTTGTCTTGCATGATGAAATCTAGAAGTTTACATGTTATTTCCTGGTCTTCCCACCCCTGCCCCTGTGAGCAGGCATGTTGTATTATGTAACAGTTTTTGAGCATTCTTGACAAGACGGTTGCTTGTCTATTAATGGCAGCTATTTTGCTGGTTGGAAATGGGAAGCAATAATATTCATCTGACCAATTTTCTCCTAAAGCCTTTTTCACAATGATTATAATGATAGGACTCAATTGTATTTTTATTTCAGTCACTTCTAATAAATAATGGATTTGAAGAAATAAAAAGTATCTGAAATATTTTTTAAATGATATATTAGTATATGTGTGTGTGTCTACAGTAGACTCTCCATTAACCACCACTCAAACAACTGGCAAACTCTCAAGCAACCGACAAAAACATTTTGCTGGTTGCTTGAGGAGTTTGCCAGTTGCTTGAGTGCCAGTGAACAGAGAATCTACTGTATATACAGTCAATCTCCAAATACAGTCACATTTGCAGTTGGGACTTCAACAGGGATTTTAGAAGAAACACAATTCAGACCATAACAGACATTACCAAATGCCCCTTTGGAGAAGGGGGTCAAGGAATTGCTCCTGATTGAGAACCATTGGCATAGAAGCATGAAAAAATGTGATTATTTTTAGGGGAAGTTCTTGCTGAGGAGTAAGTAAATTGAGAACAGATTGTAAAAGGCCTTCTATATTACCCTAAAGAACATGGCTTTTATTGTAAGGCCTTGAGGTGATATGTGACAAAGGATATTTAAATATTAATATATTTTTTAAAATGCCTAAAATAGAAGACCACAACAGACATATCAATAGCATGTCAACACAATGCATACTATGTATCCATTAAAAGCCAGTAAATGATATGCATGTAGATTATGTGATAAATGTAAGTGTTTATATAATACAAACAGATTTTCGAGGTAGCAAAAGTTAATTATTTCTACTTTGTGAAAGAAGACTCTCATGGCAGTCTAGATTCTCGAACAGTGGTTCCCATTCAGCAAACTGCTTCCTTTAAAAAGCCAAATGTA
This sequence comes from Lyroderma lyra, assembly GCA_004026885.1. Lineage (NCBI taxonomy): Eukaryota > Metazoa > Chordata > Mammalia > Chiroptera > Megadermatidae > Lyroderma > Lyroderma lyra. The sequence continues at coordinate 5,352 of PVJL010001002.1, read as the reverse complement.
TTTAAAGAACTGTGTTTTCTATTCTGAGAATATGGTACTTTTTATTTTTTTTAAAGTTGAACAGTCTTCTAAAATTTTTATTATGAAATGACAGTGAGAGTAGATGATGTTGGTTTTGGTGCCCTGAAAAACAATTTTTTTAAGTTTACACTATATCAGTTCTCAAAATCCTTCTTAAATTTTAATAAGTAATGAAATCCTTAAGCCTCATGTCCCCAATTATAAAGAAGGAATTGGAAATGGCAGCGATGATAGTAGGGGAGACCTGCTAAAATGTTATTGGTGATAAAAATGTTGATAAGAACTTAGATGGAGGTTCTTGTGGGGATAGAGAGGAGAGAATGGGTTGTAGAAACATCTCTAGTATAGAATTAAGAAAACTTAATGGTCCATTGAATGTAGAGAGGGAAGAGTTGAGGATGACATGCAGGTTTCTTTCTGGCTTGGGTTCTTGGGTGGGTAGTGATACCACTCTCTGAGATAGAGAATAGAAGAGGGGGAGTAGGTTTTGGAGGAGGTGGAGGGGAAGATAAGCTTTGGGCATTTTTAAGTTTGAGATGCCTGCAGGGTATCTAGGCAAAGATATCTAGTAGTCAGTTAGAAACATGGATCTGGAGATAATGATTTGAGAATTATTAGGGCTTGAGTGTGGCAGAAGGCTATAAATGAAGTAGCTCAGGAAGAACAAGACCAAAAACAGAACAATCCGGAAGGACAGAAATGTTTTGAGGTTTTGTTTGTTTGTTTATAACAAACATGGGTGGGAAATTCTGTTAAGAAATCTACAAAGGAATAATAGAACAAGAAGGATAAAATGCTATAGAGAATAATCACACGTAAGTGAGAGGGAGAAGTTTTATAAAGCAGAAGTTTGCTGTTATATCAACTGTTAAAGAAAGATCAAATAGTACAAAGTCTCAAAGTAGACCACAATTTTAGCCATTAGGAGGAGGCCAACTGGTGACTTTAGTGAGAACAATTTTGTTAGAGGGAACCAATAAAGGATCCTCAGAAGAGATTAGGATGCTAAGTATCCTTTATCTCAAAATCTCAATGATTAGCAGCTAGGCTCCGGTGCTCTCAACGCCCTGGCCTTAGTTCGATTCCCAGCCAGGGAGCTACCCCCCAAAAAAAATAAAAATAAAAATAAAAAAAACAACCTCAATGATGTCAGGAGCATCATTGATCCACATGGAAGTTTCAAGTGTTTATTGGCCAAGGCTATGTGGGAATCAATGTCAATGGTTCACAAAAGAAAGATAAGAACTACATACTGGAGGACAAATGACAGTACTATTTATAGGCTTTCTCTTCCCATCTCTTTTGATCATGGTTCCCACAACCGATTAAAAAATGAGGGTTATTTTGGTGTTGAAGGCAGAGGTGAGTAGAGATGAACTAGGGATATACTGTGAGTGAGGTTGTACAAGTTTTGTTGTGGATATGGTTTCATTTCTCTTTGGCATATATCTATGAATACCATTGCTAAGTCATATGGCAACTTTATGTTTAACCTTTTAATGAACTACCAGACTGTTTTTTAGTTTAAAAAAATTTAATTACAGTTGATAGTCAATATTGTATTAGTTTCAGGTGTACAGCATAGTGGTTAGACATTTATATAACTTATGAAGTGATCCCTCCCATTAGTCTAGTACCCACCCGGCACCATACACAGTTACCATAATATTATTAATATTATCGATTATATTCACTATGCTATACTTTACATTCTCATGACGATTTTGTAACTACCAATTTGTTCTTTCTCATTTCTTCCCCTTTTTCATCCATTCCCCAATCCCTCTCCAATCTGGCAACCATCAGTTTGTTCTCTGTACCTTTGAGTTTCTTTCTATTGATTGTTCCTTTATTTTCTTTTTTAGGTTCCACACATAAGTGAAACCTTTTAGGGTCGTTGTAGATTCCTAGAGCAAATCAGCACTCAATAAAAGTTAGCTGCAAGTTGACAATGCACTGTAGAATTGTATGCCTGAAACTTATGTAATCCTTCCTAACAGATGTCACCCCAATAAGTCTAAAAATAAAAATAAATTTTAAAAAATTAAATAAAAGTTAACTGTTACTCTCTACAGCAAATCCCCTCTTGTTACCCTTTCTATGTCAAAGCATCTTAGCCAGTTTCACCAATTTATTCTTTCAGGTGAACTCAGAATTAGTTTTTCAAGTTTAAAAAGGCCTCAAAGTGATGTAGATCAGGCAGCATATATTAATGAAAAGAACACCAAACTTTCAGGTGGTATATGTGTGAACTCCCTGTACTTTCTACTCAGTTTTGCTGTTTACCTAAAACTGTTCTAAGAAATAAAGTCTAAAAAACCAAAAGGAGAAAAGAAGCCAAATTTGGAGTCAGAACACCTAGGTTCATTGATCAAGGGGTGTGGAATCTTGTGTAAGTCACTTGGACTCGCTGAACCTCTGTTTCTTCAGCCATTTAGGCATAATAACATGTCTTCTGCCTACCACAGCAGGTTGTTGTGAAGCTTAAAGCAACACATGCTTTGTAGACACTAAGTCACTAAGCAAAGAGAAGTATTTTTAATAATAACCCAATATCATCGGAAGTAATTTCTTGAAACAAATGGGTTTAGAACCAAGAAGAGATGACTTGGCAGAGCAGGGGGAGGGGGAGAATTTAGCTGGCACACACCACAGAGATGAGTAAGGTGTTATTACTCATGGTCCATAGTAATAAACTGTGTCGGGGAGTGGTTTCATTTTTTTTTTTTTAATGATGAGAATTGCTAAAGTTGACAGAATTAGTTTCCAAGAGATTTGTCATATACAGAATCTAAGCTTTAAAAAGAGCACAGGTAATTTTACAATATATGCATCACAAAATATTTCTGCAAGAAAAGCAGCCAAATCTTAACATCCTATTTATCAGGGATAGAGATGCTGTGGAGATTCAATGAACACTTGTTGGATGAAATGCAATTTTAGACAAATCAGAATAATCAGCCTTTTAACCCTACCCAATTTCGACCACACTTGCTAAACACATAACATTATAGAAGTTTAATAGGAAGTCAGACCCAAGGAAATTAAGGGCGGGAAGAAAGAACCCTTTCTAACCCCAGTGGCAGATCCACCCTGGTATAGCTAACCCCAGTGGCAGATCCACCCTGGTATAGACTTTGGATTTGTCACAGGATGTCTGATCTGACAAATGGGTGAACCCTCCTATCTCAGACCAGATCCCAAGGCTCTGCTGTAACGAGTGCTTTGGGATCTGGTCTGAGATAGGAGGGTTCACCACATTTGTCAGATGGGTTGACATAGACTTTTGTTTGACCTTGATTCAGCTCTCTGGGCCATAGCTGGTGAAACTCTAGTCCTCTGACCTTACTCATATTCACCGTGTATTGTAAAGCATGGTGGTGCAAAAGCACTAGTCTGGGAATCCCAGTCTTGCTTCTAACCCTGACCCTGCCGTTCCTTAGCTGTATGACAAGGAGTACAAGGGTCAATACGTAAAGGTTTGGAGTCCACACAACTCTCATGCTCCCATTTGCCAACCATGGGATTTGGGGCATTTACTCAGCTTCTCAAAGCCTTACCTCATCATACAAAATGAGGACCTTGGTAGGATCTATCACATGGAGTTGTTGAAAACATTAAATGAAATAATAAAGCTAAATAACTTAGCACAATCTGGAGGATACTATAGCAAATGCTCAATAAATAGTAGCTATTATTCAGCAATTATTATTCCCTTTTCTGTGCTTGGGCTCCTTCACCTGTACAATGGTATTAGATACTATCCAAGCATGCTTCTTACGTGAGTGGTTTCCCCCACTATAAGGAATTTAGCTTAGTATTAGAGTCTTAGGCCTACTGGATTTGAGATGATTTGAGGTGTAGTTTCCTTTCTATTCCAGCCTCTGTCTTAGAGTGATCTGGATATCAGAGGGCTGGCACAATTGAGTAACTTGTAACTTAGAGAGGCATTGTGTCCTTAAGTCCTGGCAATGACTTTTCCTGGGAGTGACCACCCACCTGAAACTTCCAAGAATTAGGGCTGCTTTGTTGAACTAATTCACTTGGTGGTAACCATCACCTGCTGCAGAAACCAGACATGAACTTCTCATCCTTAAACGAGGAGAGTAAGACCACCGCCACTGCCAACACTTTGAGAAAAGGCAGAGAAGAGGCAGCCTTTGTTGGCATGGAAGGCTGATTGGTGTTAAAATAATGACTAAAAGGTTCTTTGTCTGGGGGTTTGTTAAAGGAAGTAGAAAAGGAAGCACTGTGTTAAAAAGGGCAATAGAGAATTTTCCCGACTTAGCGCTGCATGTTCTGACTATATAAGTAATGTGGCAATTATGTAATGTAAGCGATTTTTCTGCATTGGAGCTTTGTGTTTTTTGTGCTAGAGAAAAAAAAATCTTAATTTTTACCTTATTGGTAAAGAAGTGGAGCGTGTTTTTTCCTCCCAATGATTGTAAGTCTTTACACTTTAGAGGCATATTTGTCTTTCTTTTAAGAATAATCCAAAAGGTCCATTTGTGGAAAGTCACAGAAGAATAAAATCATACCTGAGCACTGAATGAAGGGGCCGAGGTACAGGCTCGGAGAGTGGTAATTAGACTTGTGTTCCCACTTGGTTTATAAATATGTGTTGTTAAGCTGACGTTCTGCCCGTCTTTGACGCTTATCCATGGAGTGGCATGCAGGGGTTTTGGTGTGGGGAAGAGTGGCAATCTGGAAGTGCTTTGCTTTTGTTACATTGCTCAAAGATTTTGCCCACTCACCTCATTTTGACAGTGGGGTACATTTTTATGAGAATGTGAGAAACAACGGAAGGAGCAGCAGAAGAGGAAAGCAAGAGAAGACACAAAGGGGAAGAGAGAGAAAGCGGTTGTTAGTCAAGCATTTCCATTTTCCATCTACCAATTGGCCAGTTCGGCCCTCGCCCACCCTCCTGGCTCTGGTTCCTTCCCCCACAAGGTTCACTGAGAAGTGCTCCCTCCTGCCTCTCTGAGAGGGGCCAGAGATTCTTGAGATTGCTAGAGTCTCCCACCCCCACCCACTGCTGCCCCCACGCCGACAGTAGTGTGGCTATACCTCTCTCGCCTTTCATGAATTAGCTATATTATTTCCAATTATTTATTTTTAATCCTTTAAAAATTTTCCTTTCAGCATGGCTCTTCCCACACACCAAATCCTGCACCCAAACTATAAATGCACGTGTATGTGCGTGTACACACACACACACACACAAACGTACACACACACACATATACACACACACACATACACACACATACACACACACATACACACACACACAAACGTACACACACACATACACACACACATACACACACA